>JAJHSJ010000010.1:62345845-62635574 GCA_021015155.1 Magnolia officinalis
AAGTATAGTGTGATAGACACTCATGCACACATTCACCATCCCATTGCATGCATTTTTTGTCCATTCACAATTTCCGAATGAAACTGTCACCTACAAGCAAGGTACCACAACTACATACCTATGTAGGACACCAGTACCCTAAACAATCTTGACTGTCCATATTAAAAGGCAATTTATCAATGTTGAATATTTGTTGGATTAGTACAATGTTTGCACGGTAGCCCATGATACATGGGTTGAACTTAATGAACAATATGAAACAATGAATTGGATTGAATTAGACTAAGTAGGCTATTGCAATTAATTGAGTACCGGAGCATCGCTCTCTCGTCATTGTGTATGGGTTTTGCTAATTTTCATGCCTTTCATGGCAACATTACCATCCCCAAACCATTTAAATAGCAGCATAAAGTGATCTATCATCTATCTAAATCAATCATTCATTCATACAACTAAGAGCAAGCCATAGTGTAAGAAGCAAACCAAGCAGATGATCCTAATCCCCCTTTAAGTATGGCTAATTTATTACAATTGTTCATTGTTTATGAGACATAAATCACATGGTTAGAATCATCAAATCAAAGTATTAATTTCGAATCATAAGAAATCAAAAGTTGGATCTATCTACTAAATGTTTCAAGATGATGATTGGACCTATTTTACTTATGTGGTCAATCTTAATTATCCATTTTCATGCTATTGATTGAAAGCTTAGGTCACATATCGACCTGATTCATGCACTATAACTTCTAGTGGTAGGAAATGAATGAACCCTTTGAGTAGACCTGTGGCCTTTAAAAGGTTTGGGGACGTTGGCAAAACCATATATACAAGGTAAAGGTACCATGGGACCTCATGGAAATTTCTCATGATGCCAAGCTCTATAGGCCCCACTATGATAAGATGTTTATTAAAAATCCACACCATCAATCAAATGTCTCCTTCCATGGTTGGAAATGGACCTAAAAATCAGGCCAATCTATGACTTAGGTGGGCCACACTACAGACAACATGTGAGAGTGGATGCCCACCCATTGAAACATTCACGATTGTTTATAAGTCCATTGAGAAGTGATTCAGAAATCCAGTCTATCTATCTTGTGTGTCTCACTTGGATGAGGAATTAGACCAAATTTCAGGGCATTCAAAAACGTAAGTAGGTCTCACCAAGTAATTTTAAATGTTTTACTCCTGATTTCACATGGATTCATATGCTGTCCCCTGCCTGAGTTCGGGATGTATCTGATTTTTGGGCCATCCAATAAACAAGAGGAGACCCACCAAAGACACGGCGTGGATGTACTGCACACATCATAGTGGAGCACATAGCTCAACCGATCTCATTGTAACTTCTATACATATTGTGCACAGGAGAGAGAATGTATAAAGTCCAACTGGTTGTACTATAAGCTACAGTCCATCTAGTGGATAACTTCCAACCTTTTATATATGTGAGAAATCCAATCCATAAAATAGGTTGGCCCATTATGAGGATCACTGATCAAAAAAATTAGATATATCCAGTCATCTAGTGGCCCACAATTTTATTTTAATATTTATCAATATTTACAAAAAAAAAATCTATGATATATCCCACATGATGAGTAGATATGGATGATTTTTAGATTAGATAACTATTTTATATGGATGATTTTTAGATTAGATAACTATTTTATTTGCATCCAATCATAAAAATAAAAAATAAAATAAAAAACAGTTGGAATCACATGCACTTAACCAGTTGAAAGTTATCACTCGATGGACCATACCTTTGTGGTCCAACGCATTGGACTTGTACCTTCTTGCATGATTCGTTTTGAATCGGTCAACATATATATAAGAATAGTTATCTACGTGTTAAGAAACCATTAAACGAGCCTCCATCTTTCATATTTCAAACAAAACAAAAGAATTTTTTTTTTCTTTTTAATAATTGGGGGCCATTTTATCTTCTCTTGAGGGCGATCTCGTTCATCTTCCTTTCTTGGGATGTCGCTCTCCATCTTTCTCTTGTGGTTATTCAGCATTCCTATCTATGTAAATGCCCTTCCTGCTCCTAGAGGTATTTTCAAAATATAAATCATTTTTAAAGTAAATTTGCTTCTTCTTTTTTTTTTAAATGTGAAAATACCAAAATGATAATTATTTTTCTCTTTTGAAAGCAAGTCCAAAATTGTGAGGCCCACTAGGTATTAATATGACATTCAACCTGTATAATGTGGAATCCCACCATGATGATTGGAGAAGAACTGAAGATCTTGTTGATCAAATTATCAAATGGGTTGCATGTGAGTTTGGGCGTTTTTGCGTGGTTAAGTTGTTTTTTTTTTAATGTGGTAGCCCACTTTATGATTTGATCTTCTAGATTTTTTGGTTAGCCTTATGATCATGTAGGGCTGCATTTGTTTGAAAGGACCTTACTTGTGGTCTAAGTGGTCGGTGGCTCAGTAGGCTCCATCATGATGTTCATGTGAAATCTACTTGTCTTCAGGTGTGTCACCCCGTGTAAGGTTAGGGACCAAATATCAGCTCGATCCGTATTCAAGTGGACTATAGTATTGGAAACATCGGACAAGACAATGCTCACATTCTAAGCTATTTTCCTTCATATGACCCACCTGAATTACAAATGCATGTGTGTGTTATGTCTAGATATACGTATGCATATATCTACATATAAACAAACAAACAAAAACACACACACACACACAAGTCCAATTGATTGGATGTAAATTAGCATAAAAATTGATAGATTAATTATTATTAATAAATGTGTGGGAATGAAAAGACGTCACTAGCTTTGGTAGAACCCAACGTGGTGTTTATTTGAAATCTACCCTAACCGCCATCAACCCATGTTAAGCCCAAGACCCAAAAATCAGCTCCATCCATAATTAAGGTGAACCACAATTAGCATTAGTTTACAGGGCAAAGCTCACCCTCCAAATTATTTTCCTTGGTGTGGCCCACATGAATTATTAATGGGCTTAATTTTTAGGCTTTTGGACTAAGTTTTAGTATGACATTTACTGGTTGGAGTGGATTCAATATAATAATCATGATGAGCCTTAAAAAATCAAAGGTGGACATCTCACTCCAACTGTTTTCATTGATATGATCCACCTAAATTACAGATTAACTTCTTTTTTATCTGGGCCTACATGGGACTATAAATCTAATGGTTGGAACGGTTCTCATAGACTCGTCATGTGGCCCCTTAAAAGAACTAAGGGTGGAACTCACTTCTTCTTCTTCTTCTTTTTTAATAAATGAAGTTTATGGAAAATAGGCGCAAGAGATGCCCACCCTTGATTTTTTATGGGGCCCACCACAAAGTGCATATAAGATCCATTATGACGATTAGATGTGTAATCTATGCTCAGATCCAAAAACTTCAAACTCATAAGTGGCCATGACAATGAAAACATTTGAGAGAGTCGTCATCCTTGATTTTTTATAGGGCCACTGTGATTATTATATTGAATCCACTCTTACCATTAGATGCCACACTAAAACTCAATCCTAAGGTTCAAAAATCAGGCCCATTGGTGGTTAATCTGGGCCACTCCAACGGAAATCATTTGGATGGTGAGCTTTGCATTGTACATTGCTACTAATTGTGTGGGCCACCTTAATCAGAGATTGGGCTGATTTTTTGGGTCCTGGGCCTACCATGAGTTGGAGCACATAATGGTTAAGGTGGATTTCAAATAAACACCATGTCTGGGTCTACCGAGCATGACCCCCTTTTCCTTTCCTAGTTTATGACATCAATTGATTGGACTTGTGAGTTTCTCATTTTCGTATGTGCGTGTGGCTAGGATGTGAGCCCCACCATTCTTAACATTAACCCACTTCAAAAAATAATAATAATAATAATAATAATAAATAAATAAATAAATAACAGAGAGAGAGAGAGAGGGCATTTTTATCATTTCATCAGCCCAAAGCACCTCTCCATAAGTTGGGAATTTTTCCTCAGTTCTTGTTCTTGATCTTATGTTCTTTACATGCATTCCATTCCTGTTGGATTTTGAAAGAAAAATTAGTATATGATAATCCTTCACCATTTTCTATATAGTGGTGACTCATTCATGTCCCTTCCATGCACTTCAATCCTGACTGTCCAAACTGTAGGGCTCACTTCGCATGGATATTAGCCCAAAACCAACATCAACCCACAAGCCCAAATACCAGTCCCAAGTCCACGACAAAATCAGATGGTTAATATCATCCGATCAGTAAGATTTTTAGACTATGGTATGTAATTTAGGTGACCTGGATTTCTTTCTTAGGCAGGGAAGAGCATGATGATAAAGATTACCGTCTTCCTCGAGTAGGCAAATGCAAAACTATGTATCCACAATCTTATTTTTGAATCTACCCAGTATAAAGGAAAATTTAAAATTTTATTATTCAATAATTTTCATATTTTCAGATTACATCACCTATAAATAAAAAGAAAAACTCTAATTAAAAGTTCTAATTTGATTAAAATAGAAATAATCTGAAATAGTAAATTTTATCAAAAAAAAAAAAATCTAGATTAATTGCATCCGATGAAATTCCTATCATGATTACAAGCACTTCCTTAAAAAAATTGCATATACTAGAACTCAAAGACGGAATAAATGCATCATATTAATAAATTACTGAAATTGAAAATAGTGAGTTTTTCTTAAAATTGTAATTTTAAACCAGAAGGAAACATTTTCTTACAAAATGGCCTGTCATGACCCACTATAGGGGTCAGTTGACCCTAAATGGCCCGTTACATTAAAGATTAATAAATGTTGGTAAGAATACTCAAATAAAAAGTTATGACCAATTTATATTTTACACTTTTAATAATACTTTCTCCTTATTCAAAATGAATTTCTTCGAACGGATACACTTGGGTTTACGTTATGCCCTATGTAGGAAAGGGCCCGATTTGAGAGAATAAGGTCCATTTCTATCTAGGCTTATTTTGGTCTAGCTGTGCTAAGAATAGGTTTGTAGCAGCTCTACATCATTTGCTGCTTATCACATGATCTCATGTCTCTTCATCAATTTGTTACTTGCTCTTATGTTCTTCACACGCATTGCTTCTTTTTATCTTTTCTTTTTCCCAAAATTATAGGCCCCATTTCACAATGAGAATGCCCCACCACCCAATTCAACAAACAAAAAATCAAATAGTTAAGATCATTCAATCAGTATGATTTCAGGTTATGGTCCATAATTTAGACGGTCCATATTTCTTTTTCATTGTTATTAACCCCATCATTTTGCATCTAATCACATAGGATTCTTCATCAACTGCGGCGCCTCAAAGGAAACAAATGATGGCAGCATCAAATGGCTTACAGACGACGGTTTCATAACCGTCGGCAATAAAACGACACTTCAAACACCCAACTTAGTTCCACATATATCGAGTTTGAGGTTCTTTCCTGACGAGAAGTCCCGCAAATATTGCTACGTAATTCCTGCAATCAAGGGTGGGAAATACCTGATTCGGACGACGTATTACTATGGAGGATTCGATGGTGGGAATGAGCCACCGGTGTTTGATCAGATCATTGAAGGTAGCAAGTGGAGCACTGTCAACACGTCGGAGAGCTTCTCCAAAGGGCTTACTTCCTACTATGAGATTTTAGTTGCTGCGATGGGTAAGACGTTGAGTATTTGCCTGGCGAGGAACGAACATACGAAATCGAGCCCGTTCATTTCTGCACTTGAATTGGAGTTCTTAGAGGATTCCATGTATAACTCGACAGATTTTAGTAAGTATGCTCTTGGTACCATCGCCCGTCATCGGTTCGGCGACGTTTCTGAGATGATGGGGTATAGAGATTCTCCTCTCTCTCTCTCTCTCTCTCTCTCTCTCTCTCTCTCTCTCTCTCTCTCTATCAATCATGGTTTGAAGACTCGGACGAATCTGATGTGACTCGTCCGAGTCGACCCGGACTCGGTCAAACCCGATCAGGTTGGAAACGGATTACCAGCCCGGTGGCTGATGGTCGGTGCTCTGTGGGCTCTACCAAGATGTATGTGTTTCATCCATTTTTACAGATCATTTAAGGGCTTGGTCCCAAAAATGAGAGGGATATAAATCTCAGGATGACCACACCATAGGAAAACAATAGTGATTGGATATCCACCATTAAAATCCTTCTGAGCCTCACTGTACTGTTTATTTGACATCCAATCTATTGATTAGGTCATACAGGACCATATGAAGGGAAAAAACAAAAATCAGCTTGATCCAAAACTTTTATGGCCCCCTAAAGGTTTTTAATGATCTACGCTCATTCAACACTGTTTCCTGTAATGTGATACAATTAAGATTGTTATATACCTCATTTTTGGTTCAAATCATAAAATGATCTGGAAAAATAGATGGACGGCATGGATGAAACACATACATCATGGTGGGAGCCACAGAGCACCGACCATCAACCATTGGCTGGTGGCAGGGTAGTAGCCAATCCGTTTCCGATCCAGTACTTTATTTCGTCCCTATTGGGATGAGGGGCTGGATACATGCAAACGTTTGTAGGATAATCTTAACTTACATATCGCCGTTAGGGTACGCGGATTGCGTCCTACCCCCGCCCGTCTCCAGCTGGGAACGGGCAGGAGTTTTGAGTGGCCACATTATGTGTGGGTCTTATTCACACTGTCCATCTATTTTATTTTATTTTTTGTATTATCTTAGAGTATAAAACAAAAAATGAGGCACATCCAAGCCTCAAGTGAACTACAAAATGGGGATTAAACTCTTACTGTTGAAAACTTCTCCAGGGCACATAAGTTTTAAATGGAGCTGATATTTGTGTTTTCTCTTCATCCATGTTTATCCATGTATATGTAAATTTATGAATAGGTTTGGATGGCAAATAAATATTACAGTGGGCCCTACAAAAGTTTCAACGGTGATAATCATTAAAACTGTTGATTCTTGTGGTGTGGTCTACTTGAGCCTTAGATATTCCTCATATTTGTTCTTGTACTTTAAAATGATTAGAAAAAATGGATAGAGGACGTGGATAAGAAATCCATAATGGCAAAAGCCTTTTAATGGAAGCTCCACTGTGATATTTGTGAGAAAGTCACCCACCCATCCGTTTTGTGAGCTCATTTTAGGCCATGGGACCAAAAATAAGCCGGATCAAATACTCAATTGGGCTGCAAAATGTGAGAATTGAACATACACGGTTGAAATGTTCGTGGGGCTATAGAAGTCGAATGGTAATATTTGTGTTTCAGTACATCCTAGTTATGAACTATATAAACTATATAGATGCCATTTAAACATCAATGTCGAACTTAGGAAGGTTTCAATGGTAGGAATTTCCATAACCACTTTTTCCTTTAGTGCAGCCCACTCACTTTTGGTCTCAAGTCCCACAAAATGGATGGCCGGAGTAGATTTCTCACAAACATCACGGTGGCTCCACCTAGGTTTCCATAGTAGGAAATCCGCATCCGCCACCATGGTGTTTTGATGACATCCAGTCCGTCCACCGTGTGCATCTCATAATCTTTCCTTTAAAACTTAAACATTCGGCTGATCTGAAACTCAGGTGGACCACACCACAAGTGAACATTTGGATTGGTGATGCCCACCATTGAAGACCTTCCAAATTGTATATGGGTCCACTGTATTTTATATATATGCCATCTAATTCGTTCACAAGATTTCATTCAACCATGATGAATGGACACAAAAAAGAAAATCAGGTGGGCCACAACACCTGATTTATAGGTTTTAGCCATGATTTTAAATGGTGTCGCCACCTGATCAAACTGATTTTTGTGCCAATTAGAACATTTGATAGCACACTTGATAGACGGATTAAATGTCACTAAAACATAACAGTGGGATCCACACGTCGATTCATACATTTCGCTTTTCTGAGAAATGTTTGTATTGTATGAATCCGTCTGCATGAATAATAATGTCATCCGGGAAATGCAAAGGCTACTCTCTTTACATGTGCCAATGTGGCATAATCCAGGCCATTCATAAGGTGGGCCCCACTTTGCATGCGGATTGCGTCCTACCCTCGCCTGTCTCCAGCTGGGAACGGGCAGCAACTTTGAGTGGACACCGTGATGCATGAGTCTTATCCACACCGTCCATCCATTTTTTCCTATAATTTTAGTCTATGATATGAAAAATGAGGCAGATCCAAGGCTCAAGTGGACTACACAATTGAGATTAAGCTCTAACCGTTAAAAACTTCTTGAGGGCCACAGAAGTTTTTGATGGAGCTGATATTTATTTTTCCTCTTCATCTAGGTCTACGTTACTTTATGAATAGGTTGGATGGCAAATAAACATCATGGTAGACCCTTAGAAAAACTTTCAACGGTGAGAATCATTATCACCGCTGCCTCCTATGGTGTGGTCCACTTGAACCTTATATCCGCCTCATTTTTTATCTCATCCACTAAAATGATACAAAAATATAGATGAACGGTGTGGATAACACCCATACATCACGATAGCCACTCAAAGCTTCTGCCCATTCCCAACTGGGGTAGTACCCAAAATGGGGCAGATAAGAAATATCAACCATATGTGGACAACCAGTCTGATTTTAAATGGTGGGACCCACCTAATGTACGTCCCTGATTTCTTGCATGCATATCAATGGCTATGATTGTAACTAACTATGAGAATTTTGGAACTTAGTTTTCCAGATGATCCGTTCAATCGGTACTGGGAGCCGTTCAAGGATAATAACCCACAGGTCGCCTGCCATTCGACCGTTACACCCTCCGATTTCTGGAACATTCCACCGGCGAAGGCCTTGGAAAAGGCTCTGACAACGAGCAGAGGTAAAACACTAGAAGTGCAATGGCCACCAACGCCACTCCCCGCCGCTAGCTACTACATTGCTCTCTACTTTCAAGACAACCGTACACCGAGTCCGTACAGCTGGCGGGTTTTCAGCATCACCATCAATGGAAAGATCTTCTACAAGAGTCTCAACGTCTCTACGGCAGGAATAACCGTCTTTGGGAGCAACTGGCCTCTCTCCGGTCAGACTCAGCTCACTTTGACTCCTGACGATGACTCACCGGTCGGACCGGTCATCAATGCAGCTGAACTCCTTCAGCTCGTGCCTATTGGTGGAAGGACCATTACCAGAGATGGTAGTTTTTTACCTTGCACACGTGCACATAATCTACACATGTGATAAACCACTCAGGATGACTTGTTTAGTTATAAATCGAGTTGGGATTTGTTCGAATTTAAGCTAAATCAGTCCCATAGTTTAAAAACTCATCTTAACTCACTGAGTCAACTCAACTCAACTTGGTTGAGAAAAGTTCATCAAGTCAATAGAAGTTGGCCAAACTCAACTTGGTATAACTTGACATTATTTATATATTATTTACATTTTTAAATATTTAATAATAATTTTAAAAAATTGAAAAAACTCAACTATATTTCGAGTCGAGAAGAGTTTTTGTGTCTTCAAACTATGATTTGGTGACTTGGATCAGGTCCTATAGAGTCTGAGTCAACTTGGCCTGGGATTAGATCAGGTTGATCATGACCATGGTCCAACTAACCTTGTCCACAGGTCTTAACAGATGACCATGCTCATCGGCATAGATTAAAAGCTTAAAACTCGACTTGGCTCGATATCTAGTCAGGTTGGGTTGACTCAAAGAGTTGGATAGTCTATCATTTATAAATTTTTTGAATAGCCATAAATGATCAAATATGTAAACAAGGGAAGAAACAAAAAGTGACTGGCTTCAGCTCACCTTCTTCTTTCTATTTGATAGACATTGAATTCATTAGGTAAAAAGTTTCTAAAAGATAAAAATAATAATTAAGAATGATGAATAAATTTTATTTACAAAGCAAATGAAATGGTTAATTACATAATGCTACATATTTTAAATTTATAATTTTTTCAAAATAGTAAAATTATTAAGAATAATATATAATTTTAAACTAATTCAAATTCATTTGCATGATTAAAACCATAAAATATCCTAAAAATAGAAAAACCCTAACTTACAAAAAATAGTACATTCAGACTTAAAACCTAAAATTTAACCCTAAAATGACTTAAAATATAAAATTAACCCCTAAAATGACCTTATTTCGAAAAATCATAAGAGGATCAATTGCCTTTGGAATTAAGGTTAACTTTGTTTATAGCTTTCCAACATTATATTATATGGTGAAACAGATAATTGATCATAAAATTACGGTCATAATTAGAAGTTAGTGCGTGCAAGACCTTGGATTAAACCTTCTAGGCTCTGGCCTAATTTCTTTTAATCCTAGCCATTCATGATATTGTCCTTAACTTTTTTACATCAACATAGATATTTTTACAGCAAAATTCCTCATGAATTCTGATTTTACCAAACAATACCTTGACTTATTAAAAGTATGGAAACATACTTTTGGTCAGTGAAATGACTAAATGCACTCATCTATTTTCCTTTCTAAGTAAGTATTAGAGCTGAGGGCCTAGTATACATCAAACCCGTCCAGCAAGTGTAACAACCATAATCACAAACATAAAAAAATCAACTTGATCCAATTATCAGGTGAGCAACATCTGAATTTGAGGAAATTTTTGGGTGATGTGCATTATTTTTTATGGTATGTCCCACCGGATAATAGGTTAGATAGGTGCTTGGCCAAGATGGGCCCTTACAAATGTTCAAACCCAAGTACTAGTAAATGAAAATGGTTGATCTACATCAATGGCAGTGCAATCATCACATACAATAGGAGCCGTTTGGATGCACTTCTATAGGAAAATGGTTGATCTACATAGACCCACTTAAGACATCATTCTTTTCCTACAGTGATTGCAATGGAAGCAGTAGCAAGAAGCTTGAATAACCCGCCTGCCGACTGGACTGGAGATCCATGTCTACCACACCAGAATTCATGGACGGGAGTTGCATGTTCTCAAGACAAATACGCCCGAGTCATCTCTCTGTAAGTAGAATTTCACATAAACTCGCCCAAGTCATCTCTTTATAATTAGAATTTCATATGTCATCACATACCACAATCATATGTTAAGTGTATAGTTCATGCATGATTCCAATAACTTCCATGCACCTGTGGATTCACCGGACTTTGTTGCAGGAAACTAGATAGCTTGGGCCTTTCCGGATCATTGTCCCCCAGCATAGCCAATTTAACCTCAGTCTCCAGCATGTAAGTAAAACTTGCTAAGTAAACAGTTTATTTAAGTTTTTAGCTGATGAAGTTCACCAAAGTATATGAGTCGACTCAGTCATCACATCTTGGATCATGTTATTTTGATGGCTCTAGTTCATTGGGCGATAACAAACTCTCGGGATCGATTCCAGATTTGAGCCATATGAAGCAATTAAAGTATCTGTAAGCTTTTTCACCCTATCATGGCTTCTTTTATTATCCCTTTACTTTGCTTCAACTGTTTTGTTATTGTTTTCTTAATATGTGTTTGTATTGGATGAAAACCTTACTCAACAATGGAAATGAAGTGAATTCCTTTAATTTGGAAATTTTCTCTTTTCGAGAAACACAAAAGTAGGTGAAAAACAGATTCCTTTTCTAAAGTATTTCTCAGAAAGCGAGAAAACCCTTTTCCTATCTAAAACCCTCTCATGTGACGTTTTAAATGATTTTACTATTACCTTTTCCTCTAATGTGATGTTAAATCAGTTTCCTTTTTGAAGTATTTCTTAGAAAGTGAGAAAACATTTTCCTCTCTAAAACCCTCTGGTGTGATGTTTTAAATGGTAAACATATTTCACTATTACCTTTCTTTTGTTTGGATAGATTTACCCTTTTTAAATAGTATCATAAAGATTGGGAATGAAATAGAAAAGCATTTTCCATGTAAATTCATGGTGCAAATCAACTAGTGAAAGGCTATTCTCTTTGCATTAAGCTGATACCATCCTTCCATGTCTTAGGCCAGCATGGTAGTTTTCCATTTCCATATTATGATTTCATCCCATCCAAACAAGCCCTTATTGACATCTCTCACTATTATGTGTTTTTTGGGTTTATAAATGAAAGACATTTGGAGAACAACCAATTGAGTGGCAAGATCCCTAACTCGCTGGGGCATCTTGACAACCTTCAAGAGCTGTAAGTAGTACATTTCTTCTCTATAGACCATGAACCATAGTTTGAAAACTCATTGGGTTGACTAGAAAATTAGATGAGTCAACTCGATTCTGCGAGATTTTGAGCCAAGTCACTTGGAAATTCAATCTTGGGCTTGACTCGACCACGACTCAGGATTCGTTTACCCGACTCACGGTTACTTGAACCAAGTCACTTGATGCGTCAAGTGCAAACATTAATAAAATTGAGTCGGGTCTGTTCGAGTCTTTGAGTTAACCTGACCTGGTTGTCGAGTCAAGTTTTCTTTGGATTTTCAAACTATGATATGACCATGACCCCCATTACTTGGATGCGAAGTTGCTTTCTCACTCACAGTCATAGACCTTTCCCTTTCTTGTTTCACAGCTTCCTCCAAAACAACAACTTTGAGGGAGGTGTTCCTGAAAGTCTAAAATCCAAAAGTGGACTGAAAATTCAGTGAGTCTGAGACTCTCTTCCTTTTTGGTTTGACACCCTTCATTACATGATTATTGATTCTTTCTTTCTTGTGTTTTAGGGTTTGAGAAGGTATGAAACCCAAATTAAGAAAAGTCATGGGAGCAATGGGATCCGTTGATCACTCAGGAAAATGGGACAGTTGTAACCTAAAAATATGTTTATTGGCCTCATAGGAGCAGCGAAATGGAATGTGGACCACTCATTTGTAACAGAAACTGGGTCTATCTAGGCCCCATTTTGTTAATGGTTTGAGATTACTAGAATACATGCATCTCTTTTGTATCCTTTTAAATTGTACTGCTGTTTATAATTATATCGTAACAGATAAATAGTATAAGTGTCGTTAGCAAATGGCATGAAAGACATAAGGTTTACTTGAATACATACCGACATACTTCAATAAGATATGTTGGGACTCTTGGAGTCGGATTTTTGTTTTTTGTTTTCAATGACCCAAATCGTTTATTTGATAAAGCTCCCCTGGGATGGGATGCCCAAAAACACTCTTGCATGTATATTTCCACCCTTAGATTATACAAAGGTTATAGTGAACCATCGTGTTTAGAGCAAAAAGACTCCAATTATGAAAGAAGTAATCCTATTGAGAGGTTTTATTTGTTGAGTTGCCATTATACAAAATGAGACTATCATACAAATGGTTTGAATCATTAGAAGATGACCCAGATTGAATCCTGAGGTATTGTATCCCGAATTCCCAATATGTTGGGATGTATTCAAGCAAACCTCTCATTTATTTCTCACTCACTAAATCTAGTTACTTATAAGGAAAATTGAATTATAACTTATAATGAGGGCAGATCCAACACAAACATAAGCTTAACTTACAAATCAATGTATGGGACTTATGCAACCCTTGGTACACCAAGAAGCTGGTATACCAAGAAATACTATATCCTACTCAAATTTTCTTATAGAATATATGTAGTAGTCTCTTCATGAGAGAAGGTATTTTAGAGTTATTTTTTACATGCTCTGTATTTATGAGTTGAGTGATTTGTTTCTTATTAGGTGAGTGATTCCCCAATCCCTTGGGTGACTCCCCAAGCTATATTCCTTGTTAGGTAAGTGACGCAGGGGAGGACGTGAGGTCGAGCACCGTCTTCCTTAAGAGGATAACTATTCGAATCCACGGAACTTCTCTGGACTCCTCACAAAGACTTCTCGAATCCACGAGAAAAGAAAGCAGGAAATAGAAATAAATTCTAATAAATTCGAATTTGATTAATGAATGAATAAAAAGGAGTTCACAACCCTTTAAATAGGGGTACCAAGCAATGGAAAAGAAATCAGAATCAAACTACAACTAAAACTCCTATAAATCATGACTTACTATAAATAGTAAACTTACTATTTATAAACGGTCGTGATGTCTACTAGTGCGCAAGGTTTTTGGCCAAAATAGTAAGTGTCCTATTTGGCTTCACCAAACCGTTCTCCTAATTATTCTAAGCTCTTTTCACGTTGGGCGCAACTCCTAAAGCCCGACGGATGAAGAGTTATAATCAAACTAAAACTTACTATTTATAGTAAAAACAAAATTAAAACAGGGAAACGACCGTCGATCCAGGGGTTTTTCACAATTTCGGGCTGCGCAACCTGGCATAGTGGGGTTGGTTGGCTAAAATAGCTCGTTCTACCCCCAAAATCATATATTTTACGTCATGTAACTCATTTCGAATTGCGAGATACACTCGATCTAAGGTCCGACGGTCCGGATCACTTCTGTTGTTGACCGGGCCTTTTCTGATCCATCTTGGCCATGAAACTGTCCGTGACCCGCTCTACATCAGTCCCCTCCACTTCAAAAGAACTCGTCCTCAAGTTCTCATCGTGCGCTAGTTCATGATACTCGGTCAGGTCCGCGAGATTGAAAGTCCGTGAGATCGTCATGTCATCTGGAAGATCAACAACATAAACGTTGTCATTGATCTTTCGGATGATTGGTACCGGTTCAATCTTTTTATTCTTCAACTTGTTGTACATTCCGGTCGAAAATCGTTATTTGCGCAGATGGACCATTACTTGGTTGCCCACCTCGAACACTTTTTGTCGTCGATGCTTGTCCGCTTGCTCCTTGTACTTTTCATTCGAGGCATGTAGCTTGGTTTGTACCTCCGCATGAATGCCCATGATCTTGTTAGTTATATGTTCTGCTGCAATGCTCATGTCTGGGAGCTTGGGCAGAGGGACCAAGTCTAGTGTGTGGCGAGGTACTCATCCGTAAATAACCTGGAACGGAGATTTTCCTGTCGAGTGGTTCACCATGTGTTGAATGCAAACTCCACTTGAGCTAAAGCCAAATTCCACTACTTCGGTTTTTCTCTTGAAATGTATCGATGGAGGTTTCCCAACGTGCGATTCACAACCTCAGTTTGACCGTCAGTCTGTGGGTGGTAGACGATGTTGAACTGAAGTCGTGTATCGAATCGAGTCCACAAAGTCTGCCAAAAGTGGCTTATGAATTTCATGTCACGATCAGAAGTAATAGTCTTGGGAACCCCGTGTAGCCGCACAATTTCTCTGAAGAATAGATTCACCACATGTGTTGCATCGAGAGTCTTCTTGCATGGAATAAAGTGCGTCATCTTGGAGAAACGATCTACTACCACGAATACCGAATCCATGCCGCGTTGTGTTCGGGGGAGACCAAGCACGAAGTCCATAGATAAATCCTCCCAAGGGCCGTCAGGCACAGGTAACGGGGTGTAGAGGTTCATATTATGAGGTTGCCCCTTGGAGGTCTGACAGATATAAAAACGTTGAACTGCCTTTCCCACATCATGTACCAATTGCGGCCAGTAATACCGTTCTTCGACAAGAGCTTGCGTCTTGTCTCGCCCAAGGTGTCCACTGAGGCCACCTCCATGTAGCTCTTGGATTATCTGCACCCTTAACAAACTATTTGGGATGCACAGTCGATTTTCCTTGAAAAAGAACCCGTCTTTCATATGTAAGTAGCCGGGGTGACCTTCTTGGCATCTAACCCATGCGTCCTTGAAGTTGTCGTCATCAGCATATATGTCTTTGAGGCGCTCAAACCCGATAACCTCATTGCTCATAGTGACTAACAAAGTTGCATGGTGACTCAGTGCATACTTTGTTTTGTTGCCCTGACTTGTGTTTTAGTACGAACGTGAATTCCTGCAAAAACGAGATCCATCTAACATGCACACGGTTAATGTTAGCTTGACTATTAATGAATTTGAGAGCTTGATGGTCCGTGTAAAGTATGAATTCCCTTTGAATCAAATAATGTCGCCAGTGTCGCAGTGCCTGGACCACCGCGTATAACTCGATCTCATATGTAAACCACTTCTTACGTGCATCGCTAAGTTTCTCACTGTAGAAGGCTACCGGCCTACCTTCTTGAGACAAAACTCCCCCAATTCCGACATATGAGGTATCACATTCGACTTCAAACAATTTATCGAAGTTGGGAAGTACAAGAACCGGGGTCGTGGATAATCTGCGCTTGATTTCGGCAAAGCTCCTGTCGGCTTCGTCAGTCCACTGAAACTGTCCTTTCTTCATGCAATCTGTGATTGGTGACACAATGGTACTGAAATTTTTCACGAACCAACTATAGAATATCGTCAGTCCATGAAAACTTCGCACTTCGTGAATATTTATGGGAACCGGCCATTCTCTGATTGCCTTCACCTTTTTCTCATCCACCCGAATGTCCGTGGATGTTACGACAAAATCCAGAAACAATAGGCTATTAGTCATGAAGCTACACTTTTTTAAATTGAGATAAAGTTTATTTTTAGTGAGCACTTAAAGGACCTTCTTAAGGTGTTCCATATGGGTGGTTTTGTCTTAACTGTATATCAAAATATCATCGAAATAAACCACAACGAACCGCCCAATGAAAGATTTCAAAACTTAGTTCATCAATCTCATAAATGTGCTAGGCGCATTTGAAAGACCGAAGGGCATGACCATCCATTCGTATAATCCTTCCTTAGTCTTAAAGGTCATTTTCCACTCATCACCCTGCCGTATTCGAATCTGATGGTAGTCGCTCCTTAGGTCCAATTTAGAGAATATTTTTACACCCTCTAACATGTCCAGCATATCGTCCAACCATGGTATAGGAAACTTGTATTTTATGGTGATTTTGTTGATGGCTCGGCTGTCGACACACATGCGCGAACTCCCATCTTTCTTTGGAGTTAATAGAGCTGGCATGGTACAGCACATGGACTCATGCTTTCTCGAATAAGACCCTTACGGATCAACTCCTCTACTTGTCCCTGCAAAATCTCGCACTCATTCGGACTCATTCGATAATGAGAACGATTAGGTAAACTGGACCCAGGGACAAAGTCTATATGGTGTTGGATATCCCGCATAAGGGGCAACCCATCGGGAAGGCCATCGGGCCAGTTTTCTTTGAATTCATATAGCAGGGGCCTTAGTCTTTCAGGGATGATGCTAGGCTCGAGTTATCCCCTTTTACAATTAGTGCATAAGTCTGTCCTGTTTCTTTGGATTCTTCCACGAAGTCCCGTATGGTTAAGAGAAAACGGCCCTCCACTTTAGAAGTTTCAGGTAGTCCCTCTAGATCCATAGGGGCCAATATGGTCTTCCGGTCATCCTTGATGAAGATATATATGTTATCTCACCATTTACGAGTGGCGTCACGGTCAAATTGCCAGGGTCGACCGAGTAGTATGTGACATGCTTCCATGTCAACCACATCCCATACTACTTCATCCTTATAATGTTTGCCAATTGAAAAGGATATGATGCACTGTTCAGTTAACTTTGTTTTGCTGACCTTCTTGATCTAACCGATTGTATATGGAGAGGGATGACGCTTCGTTTTTAATTATAATTTTTCCACCATGACCTTGGAGACGATGTTCTCGTTGCTCCCACTGTCAACGATCACGTCACAAACCTTTCAATTCACTGTACACTTAGTGCAGAAGATGTTATGCGTTGTGGATGCACTTCTTTTCTTGGCGCATATAGTCGCCTCACGACGAGCGACTCGCCGTGGTCTTGCTGAACCCAACCTGAATCATCTGCCTCGTCCTCGGTGATATGCTCTTGTTCTTCAATATCTGGATCTTCAAAAGCGTTATCAGCACACCATCATTGATGGCGAGGCTTTCCACTTTTCGCTGGGGACAAGTATTTAATAGGTGACCCGGTTGGCCACAACGATAGCAGTTGTCGGGCCTTGGCCGAGCATAGGGGTTCGGGATTCTACTTGGACCAGCAGCAGTCGATACGCCCCTTTGGGGTCTAGTTTGCCCGCTTCCCTGATCTCGGTTCTCAGACGTATGAGGTTGAGTGCGTGCTCCTGCGGGCTCCTTCCCCTTGGGCTGTGCAGTTCCCTGGGGCGGACCTGTCACAGGGATCCTTGCAGTAGGATAGGTTCGTGTATTAGGACGTTCAAGTTATGCTTCTGCCCGAGTAGCCAACTTGATCGCATCATTCATCGTACAGACGGACTGCATCTGGACCCGATCCTGAATAGTCATACGCAATCCACCGTTGAATCGGGCGACTTGCTGCGATTCAGTCTCAACCAAATCGTTACGCGCTATCAGGCGATAAAATTCTTCTGCATATTCTCTCACCGACCGACTACCCTATCGATAATTTTGGTATTGTTGGAATAATACCTGATCGTAATCGTTAGAGAAGAATCGGGCACGTAGTAGTTGCTTCATCCACTGCCAGGTACGGATTGGTGCTTTCATCTGCATGGTTCGAGCGAGTTGCAGTTGTTCCCACCAAGCTGAAGCTCCTCCTTTCAACTTGTAGGCCACAAGCTTGACCTTCTTTGCTTCAGGGATGTCCATATAGTCAAAAAATTGCTCAACTTCAGAAAGCCAATCGATGAAATCCTCAATGTGTAGTTGGCCATTGACGCTAGGAATATCAATTCGCATCTTTAATTCTCGATCCGTTCGTTCTACTCGATCACCGCCATGTCTGGGGTGTTAGAAGATTATGTCGTCGATTTCCTCCTCACTAGAGCCCCCTTCCTCAGGAATGACCCTTGGATGCACTGCCGGTACCATCCTGCGATCAGGGCGATTACGAGTTTCAGCAATTGGCGATGAAGGATTACCATCAGGAACACAGAGTTGCCTTAGGCTTTTCACCAAGAGATCCGCTATGCGGTCGATGGAAGCCTGCAGCCCTTGCATGGCTTGCCGATTTTCTTGTTGCGCTACTTTGAAAGCTGCCGCCGTTAAAAGTAAATTTTCTGGAGCACCGCCCATGAGATTGTTGCCCGACCCGTCCTTAGAAGTCATCGATCCGAGGAGAAACTTTGCTTTGATACCAAACTGACACAGGGGAGGACGTTAGGTCGAGCACCGTCTTCCTTAAGAGGATAACTATTCCGAATCCACGGAACTTCTCTGGACTCCTCACAGAGACTTCTTGAATCCACGAGAAAATTAAGAAAGCAGGAAATAGAAATAAATTCTAATAAATTCGAATTTGATTAATGAATGAATAAAAATGAGTTCACAACCCTTTAAATAGGGGTACCAAGCAATGGAAAAAAAATCAGAATCAAACTACAACTAAAACTCCTAGAAATCACGACTTACTATAAATAGTAAACTTACTATTTATAGACGGTCGTGATGTCTACTAGTGCACCAGGTTTTCGGCCAAAAATAGTAAGTGTCCTATTTGGCTTCACCAAACCGTTCTTCTAATTATTCTAAGCTCTTTTCACGTTGGGCACAACTCCTAAAGCCCGACGGATGAAGAGTTATAATCAAACTAAAACTTACTATTTATAGTAAAAACGAAATTAAAACAGGAAAATGATTGTCGATCCAGGGGTTTTTAGCAATTCCGGGCTGTGCAACCCGGCATAGCGGGGTTGGTTGGCTAAAGTAGCTCGTTATACCTCAAAATCATATATTTTACGTCAGGTAACTCATTCTAGATTGCGAGATACGCCCAATCTAAGGTCCGACGGTCCGGATCATTTCTGTCGTCGACCAAGCCTTTTCTGATCCATCTTAGCCATTAAACTGTCCGCGACCCGCTCTACATCAGTAAGTGATTCTCTAACCCTTTGGGTAAGTAAGTCCCAAAGCTATCTCCTATCGATGAGTGATTCGCTAACCCATTGTGTGAGTGAATCTCCAAATTATCTCTTTATTTTATTTTCATTTGGCCTATGTACTCTTTATCTAAATTTTAGTAACAAAGTTCTTTTTCCTTTTCTTTATTGTATTTCATTAGATTGTACATCCAAGGTGGGCCCATATGATGGATGGCTCACATCAAAGGTGAGGTCCACATGGTAGATGGTCCACATCAAAGGTGGGCTCACATGATGAATAACATTGATGGTAGACCCCACATGATAGACGGTCCACATCAAAGGTGGGCTCCACATGATGAATAACATTGATGGTGGACCCCACATGATAGATTACCTATATTAAGGTGAGGCCCACATGGGGACAATTCATATCGATGGTCAGCCCCTAATGATGAATGACCCACATTCAAGGCAAGCCCGCTTGTTGGACGACCCACTTTAAAGTTGGGCCCTGCATGATGGATAGGCCACATTAAAGGTGGGTCCACACAATGGACAGCCACATCCAATGTGAGCCCCACATGACGGATTGACCACATCGAAATTAGGCCTCACAAGGTGGAGGTCCACATTGAAGGTAGACCCCACATGATGGACGGTTCACATTGAAGACAGGGCTAAGGTGGGCCCAACCTAATGAACAGTCCACATCAAAGGTTGGGCCCACATGATGGACAGTGGATATTAGTGGTGGACCAAACGAACAAACTTGAGGAATAAATACCCCTGTGATGTTAGAAACCAAACATACTTTTCCACCATTTTGTCTAATAAGCATGCTGGCTGAATGAGTAGAAACCAAGATAAGCAACTTCACGCATAAGTAGCTTTATGTAAAGTAACTAACGATCCAAATGCCCCTAAAATCTAATGGGCCTTACGGGCAAAAAAATTCATTGATAAGACGGATCTAGTTGTTTGAACATTGAACTATCGGTTGCATAACATTGATCTTTTTCAGTTTTAGTGTACGTGGCCACTGACCAAACTAGGATTGACCCATGGACATGTTGTCCATACAGTAGGACATCTATTGTAAAAACCACTGGATGGACGATCCGGATCATTTTGACTACACTTCCACGTGGACCCATCATGAACAGTACTCAAAGAGGACTGATGAGGTGGTAGGTGGCACGTGTGCCAAGATGGGGTCCACTTGATGTGGGCCATCCATCTTGTGGGATCACACTTTAATGGTCATCCAGCATATGGGACCCACCTTTGATGTCGGCCATCCATCATGTGGGGCTACTTCTAATATCTAGAGTCCATTGTGTGTGGGGCACACCTTCTATGTGGATCATCCATCATGTTGTGCCACTTTGAATATGGGTCATCCATCATGCAAGACGTTGGATGTGGATAATCCATCAATTGTGCCCATTTAAACGTGGGGCTACACTTTGATGTGGGTCATCCATCACATGAGTCCCACTCCATCTATTTTGTGGGCCCACCTTGATGTGGACCATTCATTATGTGGGTCTACCTTTAATATAGATCATTCATCATGTAGGCCCACCTTTGATGTCAACAGTCCGTCATGTGGGCCCACCTTTGATATAGACCAACCATTAGGTGGGGCTCAATGTGAATTGTCCATCATGCAGGACCACCCTTTGATGTGGGTCATCCATCATGTGGGGCCCACCTTTGATGTGAACCATGCATTATGTGGGCCCACCTTTATGTGGATCATTCATTGTGTTGGGCTCTACCTTCAATGCGGGTCATTCATCATGTGAGCCCACCTTTGATGCCAACCTTCCATAATGTGGGCATACTTTCAATGTCCACTATCCACCTCTGGGACCCATTTGATGTAGATTGCCCATCCTGGGGAGAATTTTTTTTTTTTTTTTTTACACAGGCATTCACACCACATTGGGATTTCACCATAGTGGGTACTCGTACCATGACCTCATGTTGAAACTCTTGTGAGTCTACCACTAACGCATCATCATGCTGAGACTCACTTTGATGTGGTTCATCCATCATGTGGGGCCCACCTTTGATGTGAACTGTCCATTATGTAGGCTGACCTTGATATGAAACATTCATTATGCGGGGCCCCAACTTTAATATACGTCATTCATCATGTGAACTCACCTGTGAGAGAGAAATGTTGTAAAGAGAAGAGAAGATGGTAAGATTGGTATAATATAAAAAGTTTGTAAACAACCTTATTCTAAAATTAGTTTTAAAATATTCATCCGTTTTAACAAAATAAACTCTTACAAAAAGTAAACTCTCACTCCTTAAATAATTAAGTGATAAAACCTATTATGTCTAGAATAAATAGATCTAAAAATAGACAATTATAAAACAAAATATTTTCAAAAAAAAATACTAATTTTTCTTAAATTAAGTAAATAAACTCTTATAATTATAACAAGATATTATTTTTCATTAGGAGATATGATTGAGGAACATGGTACCATCTCTAAGTAGACTCGCCGCAATTTTTCTAAGCCATCCAAGTACAACACTACAGACCTCATTTGAATACCACACAAATTGTTATGAGAATTCATTATCGTAGATCTCTACATCCCCATCATTCAGTCTGACATTATATCTCTATAAGTTGTGTGATAATTACTTAGTAATGTTTTCATTCCCAATCCCTGTTGAAAACATACTCATAACAAAGTGGTTAATGAGTATTTCAAGACATATATGTTTCAATCGCATCGATAACACATCCTTAGCTTTCTTTTAGATCGGGGCACAGTTTTTAGACGATAATGGATTGCACAATATATTAACATCTGCCTTTGTCCATCAATCATAAATGCACTTTCATGATGGGTAACATTGGATTCTGACGCAGGGGAGGACGTGAGGTCGAGCACCGTCTTCCTCAAGAGGATAACTATTCCGAATCCACGGAACTTTTCTGGACTCCTCACAGAGACTTCTCGAATCCACGAGAAAAGATAGCAGAAAATAGAAATAAATTCTAAATAAATTCGAAATAGCTTAATTGATTCATAAAAACATGTTCACAACCCTTTAAATAAGGGTACTAAGCAATGGGAAAGAAATCGGAATCAAACTACAACTAGGACTCCTAGAATTCGCGACTTACTATAAATAGTAAACTTACTATTTATAGACGGTCGTGATGTCTACTAGTGCGCAAGGTTTTCGGCCAAAAATAGTAAGTGTCCTATTTGGCTTCACCAACCCGTTCTCCTAATTATTCTAAGCTCTTTTCACGTTGGGCGCAACTCCTAAAGCCCGACGGATGAAAAGTTATAAGCAAACTAAAACTTACTATTTATAGTAAAAACGAAATTGAAACAGGGAAACGACCGTCAAATCAGGGGTTTCTCGCAATTCCGAGCGTCGCAACCTGGCATAGCTGGGTTGGTTGGCTAAAGTAGCTCGTTCTACCCCAAAATTATATATTTTTCGTCGGCTAACTCATCCCGGATTGCGAGATACGCCTGATTTAAGGTCTGATGGTCCAGATCACTTCTGTCGCCGACCGGGCCTTTTCTGATCCATCTTTGCCATGTAATTGTCCGCGACCCGCTCTACATCAGATTCCAAACAAAACCAGCTTGTTTTGCACGTAAATTGGGCGTGTGTGTGCACAATTTTTGGCACAAACAAGTACTGCATGTGGCATTTTTTGAAGATCAAAATTTTCGTTTTAGCTGCCATGCTGAGGATCTGTGTAATCAATGTTAGGCGAGTCCATACCATTGAAATAAGCAACTCTCAATTGTCTGATGCACATCACACATTAGGATTCGAGTAAGGGTATAAATAGAAAAAAAATCGCTTTTCTTTTCTTCCCGATCTGAAAAAGAAAACCCTACAAAAGATCCATACCATCCATCCCACTTTAAAACATTCATATAATCCAAAAACAATGCAAAGATTTAGTCATTTCTGTTTTTCATAGCGTCTACTACTGACTAGTTCGAGCTCTTGATCAATTCGAGCTTCGAACCCACCGAGAGATCGGTGCTGGAGCTTTGATTCGGGAATTCTCCGAGCTCCCTTACACAAATCCAATGTCGCAATAAGAAAAGAAATGAGAAAGAATGCTTATATCGAAATCTTCCATTAATGACGGATCATCTTCCTCGACAGAAGCTTGGCCGTTTGTTCTTGTCACAACTTCTAATCGCATATTTGTTATGTACGGTAAGTAGGCCTCCTGATCAGCATTTCATCTTCATAAACAAACCCTATATTCATTTCATTTGTTTGAGTCAGGAATTCAGCGCAATTGATTATTCATCACTTCAACTCTTTTTCTACTTGTCCAATTCTTCAATTGCATGAGTTTTATATCCCTTAAGCTTTAAATCAACACTTTTAGAACACTTTGAGCTTCATCTCTAAAATTTCTCTGAATGTTAAAAACAACTTTAATTAGACAGATTTAACACTAATATATACAGGAAAGTAATGCATAATAGGAAATAAATATGCGATATTTAGCTCTCTATAAGTACCATTCATCATGTGCACCCCACTTCAATATGGGTCATTCATCATGTGAACCCACTTATCAGAGAGTGGAAAGAGAAGAGAAGAGGACTAGATGGGAATCACTTAAAAAGTTTATAGACAAAGTTGTCCTAAATTAGCTTAACAATGTCCGCCCACTTCAAGGAAAATAAGTTCTTGAAAAAATTTAACTCTCAGTACTAAAGAATTAAGAGATAAAATTTGTTATAATTAAAATAAATAGATGTAAAAATGCGCTATTACAAAATAATCTAATTAAAAAAAACTACTTTTTTAAGTAAATAAATAAGCTCTTACTAATAGAGAGATGGCAAATGGCCACTAAATAAAATCATCAAATGATGATTAAAGTATATTTAATTATTTAAGAAGTCATAAAAATTATTTTACTAACAGACGATCTTAGCCATGAGCCAATTACTAATATTGGTTCAGAAGGTAATGATGATTGGATTACCACTTATTTCCTCAAATAAGATAAAGGTGTCACTTTTATGTTAGGAGGTATGATTGTTGCATATTTTCTTTAACCGTACACTCCAAAATAATCACAAACCGTATGATGGTGCATGAAGGTGAGCCAGTACCGCCCAATGTTATGATGGTTTTTCATGCCTAACTTTTTTCTAAACCTTACAAATCCCACATTATAGGTTTTAATCTTAGGCCTTTAATGGTGTCTTGTACCAAATCATTGGCCTCTTGACAAGCATGTTATCTGAATAACATTTAAGTTGTTTAAGAATTTATCATCATAAATTTTTGCATCATCGTACTTTAATCCAACCTCATATGTACACAAGTTATGCAATAAGTCCTTAGTAATGTTTTTATTCATAATCCATCTAAAAGGTCCACATGTAATCCCAACAGGTTTTAAATAAACTGTGTTCCATAATTCTGATGATATCTGCATCCTCATCCTAAGAGGATAATGGATTGCACCATAAATCAAAATCCATCTTTATTCATCAATCATCAACACTCTTTTTTTTTTTTTTTTTGCATTCATGGTCACCGACAAGTCTATCAATGGCCTGGATGATAGGTTAAGCAAAATCAAACTTTTAAATAGGATTTATTCAGCAAGCCTAACCAATACTAGCACTGCTATGTAATAATTAAAGGGTGAAAATCAATTTGATAGGTGCATCTTTGATACATTGCACTTGTGTTTTAAATTGACATAAATGTATGAGATAGATATGATAGACTAGTGACAATCACTTTAAAATTATAAACTCGACATTTTCTCTTTATAAAAAGAAATGAGTAAAAAAATACTACAAAAAATAATTTTTCGAATTTTACTACATAATTATTTATTCGATTAAAATTTTTCTAATTAAACTTTGGGTAAAACATTATGACACGACAATGATGTTTTCAGAAGATCAGACCTGATAAAACTTCAACAATAATTAGGTAAAGTAAAAAACTCTAATAACTTAAAAAAAAAAATTTAAATTTTAGAATACACATAAATATCCTAAGCAGTAGAATGATTATCCATGCTGAATATGACCCTTGGACAATAGATTATTAATCAATATGAATATTTATTAGTATGTTTAGTTTAACCGGTTCATCAGTCACCATTAAAGTAAATGATCAATCCTATGTTTAACCAATTACTTGATTTTTATTTTTAAAGGATAATCATCGTTTCATGTCAGCTCAAACTTATCATTGGAGCCCAACTCACTCAAAAGTTTAATGGTATTCTTCAAAAATAAAATAATAGGATCTATTTTTAAAATCTAACATCATGACTAATCTTTTTTATTATATATTTAATGACTATCAATAACTTTTTTACCATTGTTTAATTATTTTTAATTTTTTTCTATGTCATGTTAATTTATATAATATCTATAGATGGAATACAAGTTAGATCTTATATAAATTAATTAAATTTATAGGACAAATTTATCTTATGAAATAGAAAAATATACATAATCCAAATATTATAAAGAAATATAAATTATTTTGATTTTCTATTAGTAATAGATTAAAACTAACCAAATCATTAATAAGTAGATTTACTTTTGTTTAGTTTTCTCCAATATCTTAATTCCTTCAATATGTTACCAGTCCTGATAACTGATAAACTGACAAAATAAGTTAATGAATTGAATTAAATGTCATCGTTATACATAAATTTTTTCTGATAACATAATTTTACAAATAAATCTAAGAAGCTAAAGAAATAAAGCATACAAATATATTGGTTTATTAAGGGGAAAAAAAAAAAGAATATCAAGCACTACCTATCAATATGCAACCATGTGTTTTAGTATTACAAATGTGCATGATTACGAGCCTTCCATCATATGGGCCCCACAAATTAGAGCTTATGGCTAAAGAATTAGGATGTTTCACTCCCAAAATAGGTGAAGAATAAAGAGGAAATGAATAGCTAAAAGAATTCTTTCTTATCATCCATTTGTTTCGTACTTTAATTTAGGGGGTATGATATCTAAATGGTGTGGTCTACCCAATGAAAAGCATGTATCTAAAAATTTAGCATGTACACTTGTACGTAGATAGATAAGGCTCCACACTATGAACTTCGCAAACTTACCAGACATATATAATCTCTTTTTATTTCTTTTATCAAATATACATTTTTTGGACAACAATGAAAAGAATAGTTTAATTAAGATTTTGTAGGTCTCTAATTTTTGGAAATTAAGATTGAAAAAAAAAATGTTTGGATGTTTAGAGTGGGATTTCAAAATAAGTAGTGATTGAGTGAGTTATCCTTCCTCTTAAAAAGGACAAAGCATGCACTACAAATCTTTATATGGAAAATGTGTTAGAGATTTGAGTCATCAATTAGAAAAGCTACAATTTTTAGCATACTACGAACTAAAAAAATTTATTGATCTGTTAATCAAGAAGATCAAAATTGTATGAAAAAATAATAATAAAATAGAGTGTGCATGTGTGGCCCACTTGATAAGAGTACTATCCTGAATTTTGGCATATTTGTTCACCTTCAACCCTTCATAATGAACCCTTCATGTGAGAGGCTTCCTATGTGAGGTAATTAGGGTTGTACATCGAGCCAAGTCGAGTTGAGGCGGGCCAAGCTTGGCTTGACTCGTCCTTGCTCTCCTCAAGTTCAAGCTCGAGCTCGAGCTCGGCCTCAAGCTTACCATTGGAGCTTGGCTTGTTTGCCAAAGTATTCGAGTCGAGCTCGTGGATTGATTCGAGGTGAGCTTACCTTGAGTCGAGTCGAGCCTGCTCCCAACCCAACCCAACACGCAACTCGTACCCGACTCAACCTAGCCACCCAACCCAACTAACCCAACCCGCACACCGACCCAACTCTCAAATCAAATATTCAATTAATAATAATAATATTATTTTTATATATATATATATATATATATATATATATATATATATATAATATTAGATAGAGCCATAGAGGTACCTTATTGTTGATGTTGAGAGAGTGAGAGAAAACTCGTGCAAGTGGTTTAGTATAGGCCATACGGCTGAGATGAGTAGGCAAACGTTGAGTCAAGCTTGGGGGAGTGGCTGAGTGAAGAGAGAGAGAGAGAGAGAGAGAGAGAGAGAGAGAGAGGAAGAGATTGTGGAGCTCCAGCACAAGAGAGAGAGGGATGAGTTTGGGCGCGGCAGGTTGGGTTAAGAAGGAAAATTGTAAGAAATGGATGGAGGGATAGGGTAAGGTTTAAATTTTAACTTTTAAAAAATATATATAATATAATGTATATTTGAGTCGAGTCGAGCCGAGTTTGAGTCGAGTCGAGTCAAGATCTACTATTATCGAACTCAGCTCGTTTTCAAATCGAGTTGGGTCATATGAAGTTTGGCTCGCCTCGAGTCGTCATTCAAGTCGAGCTAGATTGAGCCAAGCCGAGCAAGCTTTTCGAGCGCTTGGCTTGTGTACAGCCCTAGAGGTAATATGTACCAATTGTACTAATTTGTGAAGACATTTTTGGTGTACTTTTTAGGGTTGTACATCAAGCCGAGTCGAGTCGAGGTGGGCCAAGATTGGCTTGACTCGTTCGTGCTCTCCTTGAGTTCGAGCTCGAGCTTGAACTTGACCTCGAGCTTACCATTGAAGCTTGTCTTGTTCGCCAAACATTTCGAGTCGAGCTCGAGGTGAGCTAGTGGATCGAGTCGAGGCAAGCTTACCTCGAATCGAGTCGAGCCTGCTCCCAACCCGACTCAACCTGCACCCGACTCAAACCAGCAACCAAGCCACACTGATTCAACCCAGCCACCTGCACCCAACCCAACTCCCAAATCAAATTCAATTAATTAATTTATATATATATATATATATAATATATATATATATATATATATAATATATATATGATAAAGCTATAGAAGTACATTCTGTTGGTGGAGAGAGAGAGAGAGAGAGAGAGAGAGAGAGAGAGAGAGAGAGAGAGACCATAGAGCTAGGTGGGTGAGTTGGGGAAGGAAGGGAAAGGGTAAAAAAGGGACGGACAGGTAGAGTAGGGTTTAGGTTTAAACTTTTTTATTTTTAAATGTGTCTATGTTTGTGTATTAAATATATATTTTAATATATATATAATATAATATAATATATATTCAAGTTGAGCCGAGCCGAGTTCGAGTTGAGTCGAGTCAAGATCCACTATGATCGAACTAGGCTCATTTTCAAAACGAGCTGGGTTATATGAAGTTGGCTTGCCTTGAGTCGTCGTTTAGGCCGAGTCAAGCCGAGCTAGATCAAGCCGAGCTGAGTGAGCCTTTCGAGCTAGCTTGGCTCATGTATAGCCCTAGTACTTTTTATTGGAAGGATCGACTAAATGTATGCTAGTTTGAAATTACCAACTTAGATTTCTTAATCAATCTACCATTCTACCTTACCTATGAAAGGGTCATTTGATTAAAAGTCCATATTTAGTACACATACACCAAGTATTGATTAAACAATATTATCGCGATAATATCTTGAGATTTTGGTAATCTTATTGGTTTTTATTTAATCTTGAAATCATTTTTCAAGCAAAACTTTTTTAAAATAAACACCTATATTTTTTAATTTTTAAAATTTGTTATAAATTTATGATAAGTATTTTTTTTTAATAAAAGGCAGGCCTTAATTAAATTATTATAATTATCGAAATGAGAAAATGCTAAAAGATAAAAATTTCTGATTATGAAACTTGTCCAATTAAGTCCAAACGCATAAACACTTATTACATTATTTTTCTTTCATGCTGGTATGTGTTCACATGCATGTATTGAAATTAAAGAAAAAAAAAATTGAAAGTTTGATGATCTAAATTGGGTTTCTTTTAGGCTATATGTGGGTACATCTACAAACCAACACGTGCCAATGTGACCACATGTACGTGAGATCCAAACCGTCACTCCACAACATTGAGATAAAAAATTAAACATATCTACATGGTCAGACTATCTGGTGGACGGCTAGGATATCATACATGTGTGTCACTTGGTCACATTTAGTGGAGAGTAAATGGCTTCCTTCTTTGTGCCATCAACTCAGGAAAAGGAAAAAAAGTATTCTGATGGCTTGATTTGATGGCCCACGTTTCATTGATCTAAACCGTTGATACTGTGGGGCTCATAGCAGATTAGATATGACCCCAAAAAAAAAAAAAGATTGAAATATCCCAGCCATCTACACCATGATGCTCTTGCTTCACCATTGGTTGCAATTTCCCTTAGCAATCTATTTCCAAACCTCTGATGATGGGTTAGGAAACTCTAATCTAATGAGGGTTTCTACAAATCTTCCATCCATGATGGGCCCCATTAGATAAACGGTCTAGATTATTGAATGTAGACACCATTTTTTTTTTTTTTTGAATGACTTGATTCTGACATAGAGAAGTTACTTGAATGAGTAGAGCATGAGAACTTGAATATCCATTGCAAATCCTGTGAAAAGAAAAACACTAGAATTTTATAAACCTTCTCATGATCTTTGCATCTATCACGCTCAGCTTGTGGGAAAATCCTCACCGTTTATCACAAGTATTATGTGATAGGTCACACTCATTCACACATCCACCGTCCACATTGCATGCATTTTTTATCTGTCCACAATTTCCAAATGAGAACTATCACCCACGGACAGGATCCCACAGCTTGTGGTATGGTTCCATCAGCACCGTTAAAATGGTAGGTCCCACTATAAAGATTAACACGACACATAGATCAGGCCCGCTCATCAGCTGGGCCACACCGTTGGAATCAAAGACATGGTGACTCGACCCATTCAGACCTAAGAACTCTATAGATCGAATCGACGACAAGCATAGGGTTACTGTAGAATTTGTGTCCCGGCCCATCAACAAGGCAACCCACCAGTTGGACGGTCCAGATTGGTCAACGGATTAGTCAACATCTTCATTAATCCTAACGGGTGGGATCATTTATTACACGGGCAATGGATGGTGGGCGATGCCGTGGATGGCTCATCCACCTAAAAATCCAGATTGGAAAACTGTAGCCGTAGAAAACTTGGCCTTTACTTGATTGAATGTGAATGCTAACCGTCCATTTGTTTGCCTCCCTATTAAAGGGCTAGGATTTTCCATCTGGGAAAGGGTTTTTAATTCATGGGCCAAATGGGCCCACTTGTATTAAACACCATGCCAGCCCATTAATTTATAAATAGGCAGTTCCTGGGCCGGGCTCTGGAAGATAATTGATAAGAAAATTGGAAAAGGGTGTTGACCTCCGTGGGGCCCACCATGATGTTTTCATCGGATCCAATCCGTCCATATAGCTTGCCATTCAAAAGATCAATGTGTGTCAAGATTAGGGCTGAAAGTTGGGCGGGTTCAACCCGACCAACCCGTGACCGACTTGACATTGAGTTGGGCTCGGGCAGGATGTATCGAGTCCGATCTCAAGCTCGGGCTATACAAACACCAACCCGATAAAACTTGGGTCGGGCTTGGGTTGAGGTCTCGGGTGACCCAACCCGAACCCAATCAATATGTAAGTTACTTATACATTATAATTGAGTGTGGATCATTGGTGTTGAAGGCACAAAAAATTCTAGTGTCCTCGAGTTTCATTGGTACATAAAAATTGCGTGCCACACAACATGTATTTTAAAGGAGTAGTTGTCTTATATTTTAGCTTGTTTGTTTAAGAAAAAAAAATGAAATTCTTTACAATAAATAACTACATATATAATTAATAAAATCATATATACAAAAAATAAGTGTGTATTGAAATATAATAGATGAATGTAATAATGAAGATACTAGCATGTATCCACCCAACGAACCCGACTAACCCGACCGAGCCCGCTTGAGTTGGGCTTGGGTTGAGAATTTTCAACCCGATGTTGGGTTGGGTTGGGTTAGGGTTGAGGTATAGGAACCTTGGGTTGGGCTAGGGTTGAGCACCAACCCAACCAACCCAACCCAACCCACCCAACCCAACCCAACCCAACCGACTTTCAGCCCTAGTCAAGATAGGCCGATCCCGGCCCAGACCCAGCCAGCTTTTGGGCTTGCTGAACCCTAAAAGCCCACTGGGCTTTTCTCGACAAGATTTCTGTCTGGCCCAGCCCTTCCCATCTGAACCGCTAATCGGCTTGACTCATGGACCATCCATATACATGGTTGGCCCACAGAATAACTGACGTGGATCTGGCTTCGGCACACGTGGCAGGTTTATGTGGGATACGGATTCGGTGGATCTGAGAAGCATACTGACGTGGGTGTATCCATGACTGTGAGGCCCACCATGATGTGTTTTATATCCACACCGTCCATCTGTTTTGTCAGCTCATTTTAATGCATGAGAAAAAAAAAATTGAAGCAGATCCAAATCTCAGGCGCACTACACCATAGGAAACACTAGTGATTGAATTCCCACGGTTAAGAACTTCTTGGGGCCACAAAAGTTTTAAATCCAGCTGGTATTTCTGTGTTCACTTCATCCAGGTCTGTATGACCTTATCAACAGGTTGGATGCAAATAAACATTAAGGTGGGTCCCAGGAAATTTTTTAAGGGTGGACGTTAAATCACCACTGTTTCCTGTGGTGTGGTCCACTTGACAATTAGATCTACTTCATGTAGACCATAGATAAAAAGAAAATTTTCCATAAGCTGCCTATGTTTTGGTCCACGGACCAATACACTGTTGTTACCAAAATTTAGGTTGCATGTAGAAGTCATGTTCTGACAGTATCCAAGTGGATGGTGTTCTTGAAAATGGGCCCATTATGTTCTTTGTGAAAAATCTAAGCCGTCCACCATTTCCTCATATTATTTTAGGGCTTGGCCTAAAAATGATTCATATATGAAGCTTAGGTGGGTCACACATTAGGTAAGAGTGCACATTGAACCTAGGCCTTTCAAATGATCATAGGGCCACAAAAAATTTTAATCAGTTGCAAATACCGGTAGTTACATTTAATCTAACTATAAATGATATTTTGAATTGTTGGAATTGTAATTTTAATAGTTTAGATGGCCTAAAAATATCAAAACTACCAATAGTTTCAACAATAGTGAGTTACATTTTTCATGTGGTACGACCTCACCTTTACATTGTTTTGTTTGGGTTTTGGGCCCTTGTCTTAAAATAAAAAGGTGAAAATTAATGGTTGCATGAAAACGTTACTGGTGATGTGATCTGTACTGTCCATTATTTTTCTAATATAATTTTAGGCTTGAGCCAAAAATTTATCCAGATCCGAAGCTTAGGTGGGCCACACGGTATATAACAGTGTGTATTGAAACTAGGCCTTTAAAGCTTTCACAATGCCACAAAAACTTTAGATCAGTGGTTGCATTCAAACCACTTGAAATGTGTTTGAAAGGCCTAAGAGTATTCAAAATGTAGCATTAATAGTTTCATTGTTAGTAAGCAATGACCCACTCTTACTTGTCGTGGGACCCACTTGTGCATTTAATACGCCAGAATTTTGGGCCCACATCCTAAGAGTAGATGGTGAAAATGGTGGATGGCTTAGATTTGCCAAAAATATCATGAAAGCCCCACCTTATGTTCTAAACAAATAAAAAGAAGAGATTTTTCATATGGCTGCCTGCCTTTTTGGGTATAGACTGAAAACCTACTCCTTTTAAACTATTTCCCACCACCCGCCTATCTATTTCAAATAGGAATTACATAAATGACCACAGATATTACCATCCCATCCTTTTCATTTTTTGACCTTTGCCTGGCTATAGACAAGGCAGCAAATGCCTGGCTATAGCCGCGTGGGGAAAGATGAGGAAAGTGGATTTAGTGGTTGGTGGAGTATATTGGTCCATACATATGCACTTATCAAACTGTATACGTATCATGGTTGTTGGATAATCCAACCCGTTCAGTCGTTGATTTAATCATGGATGGATAATAATAGAAAATTTCACTTGTTAGGACTTGTGTTTGTTTCTACATTTTTGCTAGTGGGAGCAGAAGGGTCATGCATGCCACCTTTATACCTATTTTGTACAGTCGTCTGGACCAATGATCTTATGATTGCTGTCATGCACTGTTGATGGCAAAAAATGAGGCAGATCCAAAGTTCAACTAGGCCACATGGCATGAAACAGTGGGGATTGAACGTCCACAGTTGAAATTTTCATGGGGCATGTAGATGCTTGTGAGAAATTCACCTGGTCCATTGGTTTTGGCATCTCAGTTTATGGCATGGCCCAAAAATGAGGCCAACATCAAGGGCAACACATAAGGGAATAATGGGATTGAATGCTGATGGGGCTCACTCTAAGTGTTGGATCTCTCTCATTTTTGGGCCTGGCGCTAAAGTGAGCTAGCAAAATAAATGAATAGTATGGATTCCTCGCAACAATCAAGCCATTAATAAAGTTTTCCAAATATAAGAAGGGTTGCCTGGCATTAGGTGGCTCATCATGATGTTTGTCACAATTCTACTCCGTCCATTTGATTTTCCATATCATTTTAGGACGTGTGTCAAAATTGAAGCTATTCAAAGCTCAGATGGGCCAAATGAACAGTAAAAGTGAGGATTGAATGCCTACTATTGAAACATTCATAGGGTCACAGATTGTATATGACAAATCTGCCCTGTCCATTTTTGTTTTCATATCATTTTAGGGCATGGGCAAAAAATGATGCAGATCCAAAGCTTAAATGGCCTCGATGATGGGAAATAATGGAATTGAACTTTGATTATTGAAACATATTGGGGCCATTAAGGGGCCCACTTTGAACAATGGATGCGGTTCATTTTTTTTCTAATACCCGAAAATGAGCTATAAAAACAGATGGATGGGTTGGATTTCTAACAAACATCAAGGTGGGCCCCACGTATGTTCAAGTTTAGGTTACCATGACAATCCATCTCAATCATTATGTTTGCGATAAATCCATTCCATCCATCAAATTTAATGAGGCCATCCAAAGCTCAAGTGGGACAACGAACGTGAAACAGTGGGGATTGAACGTCCACCGTTGAAACATTTACGGGGTATGGAATGTTTGTTACAAATCCATCCTATCCATCTGTTTTTTCAGCTCATTTTATAGCATGGGCCCAAAAAACGAGGCCGATACCAATATCCGGTGGGCCACACAATAGGAAACAGTGGGATTAAACTCCTACGGTTGAAATAGATTGGGTCTATCTCGGAGCACATGTTGGGCTTTGGATCCATCTCATTTTTGGGCCATGTCATTAAATGAGCCGTAGAAACAGATGAATAGGGTGGATTTGTCACAAACATAAAGATGGGCTCTACCTGTGGTCGAGGTTAGGTTGGCACACGTTAATACCAAAATATAAAAATTTATTCATATATGCGACTGACAGCGGGTGGTGCAAATTGCAATGCCTAATAATGGTGAAAACTATGGGCCAGGAAATAGTTTAAAAGCAGGAGGTTTTATGTCATAGCCCAAAAGGCATACGCACATGTGGAAAATTCCCACAAAAGAAAAGAGTAATTTCGTCAATACAAAAATAGTTATGTCAAATCAAAGCGTAAGATCAAACTCACGGCCAGAAGTTTTGGAGCTAATGGTGCAAATAAAAGGTTATTTGGAATAAATAAGTTACAAGTAGCAGTTTTTCAGTTCATGGACCAAAACAGAGGCCGCTTACAGCAAAAGTCCAAAGAAAACGAAGAAGAGACAGACACGTTGGGCGGCTGAGATTGACATATAACCAATCAATCATATTTGAACAGTTCATATATATTTATATATAGGAAGCGGATTGCGTGCTGGCCCCGCCCGTCTCTACCCACCAACGGGTAGTTCAGTGGGCGGGCCTACTGTAATGGTAATGGTACTATGATGTCCACCACATGGGAACTTCCCATGAGATCGAGCTGTATGGGGCCCACCATGATGTATGTCGAACATCTACCCCATCAGTCAGATGCACCATTCTATGGTGGACCACCGGCTTAAAAACAAAGCCAATTCATGACTTGAGTGGGCCACACCAGATACAACAATTGAGAGGGGTTACCCTCCCATTAAAATATTCATAATCATTTGTTAGGCTACTTAAATTGTTTTCACAAATCCAGTCCATTAATTGTATATCACACTTGTATGAGGAGTCAGAACAAGTTTCAGCCACATTCAAAACTTAGGTAGACCACACTAAGTCTTTTATATGTTTTAGGCATGTCTTCGAGTAGTTTTAGATGGTATGGCCCACCTGAGTTTCCTATAGGACTGAGTTTTGGTATATCCCATAATTTAAAGGATACCTATCAAACATACGGTACTAATGATCTACACATATCATGATGGGGCCAACCCAGTTCAACCTCATGGGTATTTCTAATGAGGCCAACCTCGTATTACCATCTCTCTCTTTTTCTCTCACACAAATATATATATATATATATATATATATATATATATATATATATTATATATATATTATATATATATGGAAAAAAGTAATATGCGCTCAACCTCAAGATAAGCTCCCATGAGGTTGAGCTGTGTGGGCCCCACCGTGATGTGTGTCAACCAATAATACTGTACATTTGATGGGTCCCTTTTAAACTATAAGGTATCCCGAAAATCATTCATATGAAATTCAAGTGGGTTATACCATCTAAAATCATGTGAAGACATACCAAAAACATATAAAAGCACTTGGTGGTGCCCACTTGAGTTTTGAATGCTGCTAAAACTTGGTTTGAACCCTCATCCAATTGGGACACACATAATGGTTGGGTTGGATTTGCAAACCACATCTTAGTGGGCCCAAAAAATGATTATGAATGTTTTAACGGTGAACGGCCCCTCTCAACTTTTGTATGTGGTATGGCCCACTCAAGTCTCGGATTGACTTGATTTTTGAGACCATGGCCCACGATGAAATGGTGCATCTGACTGATGGGGTAGATGTTCCAAACGCATCACGGTGGGGCCCACACAGCTCGAGCGCATAGTACCTTTTCCCCATACATATATATATATACAAGCAATTATTGTACGGAGATGGGCTCCACCGTACTTTGGTATTATCTCGTGACAATACGAATGTACGGTCGACACTCATGACCACGATCAATCCATTATCAATGGTGATGAGTGAGGTCACAATATAGTATATTGGAGATGTGGGGCCCACCCACATGGGGTCTTTACTCGATCACATGGTGGACCCCACTCACTATCTAATAGTGATTACCCAACTCGAACCACGTGTCCGGCAAATCACCCGCCGTATACACTACAGCATCCAGCTTTTAAATAAAAGTCAGATTCAAATGTCTTTTAAAAGGTTGTAAATAGGTGCATGGAGCGGTGTGTGCGGGTTTTCAATCCTGACAAATGGGCCCCATATGCTTCAACAATCAGTACCGTTTGTCTGTTTCATCCAACCGTGTATAGATCATGCCCAATAATTCTCCTTAGCAAGCCAATCATAACTCTTTTATTTGTGGCCTGAAATAGACGGTTAAAAAGATGAATGCATCAACGGTCCATATTCAACAATAAGATGTCCAGAGATTTAGTGGTCATGATATTCCATTAAGAGACGATTTTTAGGGTTGGCCCATCTGCCTGGTATGTACCGGAAAATTGGTTTCAGTAACTGAAGAGTGGACCCCACTTGTCATTGTGAAAATAAAATATTAGCACCGTAGATGCTTACTTTTTAATGCCCTTTTTCTTTTTTTTCTTTTTTTTTTTTTTTTTTTTTTTTTTTTTTTTTTTCCTGAAAGGTCGAAAACTTATGTTAGGGAAGTTAATTTTTCAAGAAGTACAGAATGAAGGATTTTAGATAAAAATACTTTTAGATTTCTGGTTAAAGCAACTGAAAAAGTATTTTAGTTTTTATCAGGATGCCTATATGAGTAGAGGTTTAAATTAGTAAATAAATTTTGTTAGAATTAAAAAAGGAAGGTAGATGGAAGGTTACATCCATATTAAAAAAAAATAAAAAGATTAGTACGCTAGGCCCTTACTTTATATATATATATATATATATATATATATATATATATATATATATACATACACACATACACTAAACGGTCGAAAACTTATGTTAAGAAAGTAAATGTTTTAAGTAGGAAAATAAAGTTTTGGATTAAAATACTTTTGGTTTTCAAGTAAAAGCAACTAAAAATATAAGGGTATTTTTATGTTTATTGAATTGATAGAGGTCTTATTTTCATAGGAAAATTTACGACTGTACAACCCATTTATGGCCCATTTACGAGACGAAGCCCACCTCATTTTACCTTACAAGAATAAGCCCTAGCTGTACAGACGCCTTCCCCAAGGTCAAAAATGCCCCTGCTTTTTCCTTCAAGCGGGAAGACAGCGCTGACGCTCCTTAAACTCCGAGTTGTAGGAACGGTTCAAAAGAAATCAACATTACATGGGCCCCACAGTTATGTATTTATTATATCCACAACGTTCATCCATATTTCGAGATCATTTCGGAGCATTATCCAAAAAAGGAAAAAATCATATCCAAAGATCAGCTGGACCACACCATAAAGAGCAGTGGTAAAATTGATTTTCACCGTTAAAAATTTTGTAGGGCCCACCATAACATTTATTTTTCATCCAATCTATTCATAAGGTCACAAAGACCTGGATGAAGAGGAACAACAAATTTCATAATGATCCAAAACTTCTGTAACCCCTAAAAGGGTTTCAACGGTAGACATTCAAATCCCCACTGCCTTTTACAGTGTGGTCCACTTGATAGTTAGATCTGTCTTATTTTCCGTCACAAGCCTTAAAATGAGCTCGCCAAATAGATGGACGGTTTGGATATAACATAGACATCATGATGGGACCACAAAAACAACAAAGATTCGACGTAAAAAATAAAAAAAATAAAATAAATAAATAAAAAGTAGATTTTTATTATTTTTATTATTTTTTATTTTTTATATAAGGAGATTTAGCTACGATTATAACCGTAACCATAGCTACAAAAATCCGAAGCCATAGTGGACTGTACAGGGTGGGCGCGTCGAACTAGCGGCCCCCCGCGCCGGTTGCTGACTTATCCGGCCGGGCCACGCCAAACTAGCGGGGCCACGCCCATCCGGCGCCCCTATGGCTACGGATTATAACCGTAGCCATAGCAATCTATGCAATTTTTTAAAAAAAAATATTTTATTTTTTACATGGAGAACTTTATTCTACCTACAATTTTCTCAAACACATATTTATATAAATATGTATATATAAGCATATAAAAAAAATTTCCTCTCTTTTTTTTTATTTATTTCTTTATTCATTTAAAAAGTATATCTTCTAAACTAAAATTAGTTATGCGATGAACCCTATATGATTTTGGGGTAGGAGAAGCTACTTTAGCCAACCAACCTGGTTATTTTCCAAGATTTCATTAGGTCGATGACCGTGAAATGCATGGAAATGACCGTGAAGTGCATGGAAATAACTGTGAAGGGAATTGACCGTGAAATGCATGGAAATGATCGTGAAATAAAACGAAATCGTGCAAAAATGACCGTGAAATGCATGAAAATGACTGTGAAGTGAAGCGATTTGACCGTGAAATGCATGGAAATGACCGTGAAGTGAAGGGAATTGACCGTGAAGTGCATGGAAATGACCATGAAGTGAAACGGAATCGCAGGAAATGACCGTGAAATGAAACGGAATCATCGGAAATGACTGTGAAGGAGAATTCCCTTTCATTTCACAGTCATTTCCATGCATTTCACGGTCAATTCCCTACACTTCACGGTCATTCCATGCATTTCACGGTCAATCCCAGCGATTCCGTTTTGATTCACGATCATTTTCATGCATTTCACGGTTAATCCGCGCATTCCGTTTTGAAATGCGCCGAAATGACCGTGAATCAACACGGAATAGGCGGGAATGACCGTGGTATGCATGGAAATGACTGTGAATCTTGGCGAATGGACCGTGTCCCTTCACTTCACGGTCATTTCCATACATTTCACGATCATTTCCCTACACTTCACGGTCAATCCCAGCGATTCCATTTTGATTCACGGTCATTTTCATACATTTCGGGGTCAATCCGCTCATTCCGTTTTGAAATGCCCTGAAATGACCGTGAATCAACATGGAATAGGCTGGAATGACCGTGGTATGCATGAAAATGACTGTGAATCTTGGCGAATGGACCCTGAAATGCGCATAAATGACCATGAAATAAAGGGGTATGACAGTAAAATGCACCGAAATGACCGCGAATCAACACGGAATAGGCGGGAATGACCGTGATATGCATGGAAATGACCGTGAAGTGAGGCGATTGGACTGTGAAATGCTCGAAAATGACTGTGAAGTGAAGGGGTATGACAGTGAAATGGGCCGAAATGACCGTGAATCAACACGGAATTGGCGGGAATGACCGTAATTTCCATGCATATCACGGTCATTCCCGCCTATTCCGTGTTGATTCATGGTCATTTCGACGCATTTCATGGTCATGCCCCTTCACTTCACGATCATTTCCGCGCATTTCACGGTCCAATCACTACACTTCACGGTCATTTCCATGCATATCACGATCATTCCCGCCTATTCCGTGTTGATTCACGGTCATTTCGACGCATTTCACGATCGACGCATTTCACGGTGAAGTGTAGCAATTGGACCGTAAAATGTGCGAAAATGACCGTGAAGTGAATGGGCATGACCGTGAAATGCGCCAAAATGACCGTGGATCAACATGGAATAGGCGGGAATGACCGTGATATGCATGAAAATGGCCGTGAAGTGAGGTGATTGGACATTGAAACGCACGGAAATGACCATGAAGTGAAGGGGCATGACCGTGAAATGCATCGAAATGACCGTGAATCAACACGGAATAGGCGGGAATGACCGTGATATGCATGGAAATGACCGTGAAGTGAGGCGATTAAACCATGAAATGCGCAGAAATGACCGTGAAGTGAACTGTCATGCCCCTTTACATCACGATCATTTCTGCGCATTTCACGGTCCAATCGCCTCACTTCACAGTCATTTCCATGCATATCACGGTCATTCCCGCCTATTCCGTGTTGATTCACGGTCATTTCGACGCATTTCACGGTTATGCCCCTTTACTTCACGGTCATTTCCGTGCATTTCACGGTCCAATCGCTACACTTCACCGTGAAATGCGTCGAAATGACCGTGAATCAACACAGAATAGGCGGGAATGACCGTGAAATGCATGGAAATGACCGTGAAGTAAGCGAATTGATCGTGAAATGCGCAGAAATGACCGTGAAGTGAAGGGGCATGACCGTGAAATGCGTCGAAATGACCATGAATCAACACGGAATAGGCGAGAATTACCATGATATGCATGGAAATCACGGTCATTCCCGCTTATTCCGTGTTGATTCACGATCATTTCGGCGCATTTCACGGTCATGCCCCTTCACTTCACGGTCATTTTCACGCATTTCACGATCAATTCGCTTTACTTCACAGTCATTTCCATGCATTTCACGGTCATTCTCGCCTATTCCGTGTTGATTCACGATCATTTCGGCGCATTTCACGGTCATGCCCCTTCACTTCACGGTCATTTCCGCGCATTTCACGATCCAATCGCTACACTTCACCATGAAATACGTCGAAATGACCGTGAATCAACACGAAATAAGCGAGAATGACTGTGAAATGCATGGAAATGATCGTGAAGTGAAGGGAATTGACCATGAAATGCATGGAAATGACCGTGAATCAAAATGGAATCGTCGGAATCGACCGTGAAATGCATGAAAATGACCATGAAGTGAAGCGAATTAACCGTGAAATGCGCAGAAATGACCGTGATGTGAAAGGGTATGACCGTGAAATGCGTCGAAATGACCGTGAATTAAAACGGAATCGTCAAGATTGACCGTGAAATGCATGGAAATGACCGTGAATCAAAACAGAATCGCCGGGATTGACCTGAAATGCATAAAAATGACGTAAATGAAATGAATGAAATTGACCGCAAACTGATTGAAATTGACTACAAAGTGAATGAAATGGATTTTCGACCATCGACCTGATGGAATCTTGGAAAACAACTAGGTTATCTGGCTAAAGTAGCTTCTCCTACCCAAAATCATATGGAGTACATCAAGTAATTAATTTTGGTTTAGAAGATATTCTTGTTAAATGAATAAAGAAATAAATGAAAATGAAAAAGATATTCTTATTTATTATTATTATTATTATTTTAATTTTTTGCTGTTGTAATCCTCACTACTTTTTGTGGGTCCTATTACGAGGTATGTGTTATATCCAAACCGTCCATCTATTTGGTAAACTCGTATTAAGGCTTGAGAGGAAAAATAAGACAGATCTAGCTATCAAGTGGACCACACTGTAAAAGGCTCTGGAGGATTGAACGTCTACCATTGAAACCATTTTAGGGGTCACAGAAGTTTTGGATCATTTGGAAAATTGTTTTTCCTCTTCATCCAGGTCTTTGTGACCTTATGAAGAGATTGGGTGGAAAATAAATGTTATGGTGGGCTTTACAAAAGTTTCAACGGTGAAAATTAATTTTCTGCTGCTCTTTATGGTGTGTTCCAGTTGATCTTTGGATGTGATTTTTTTTTTTTTTTAGATAATGCTCCGAAATGATCTCGAAATATGGATGAACGTTGTGGATATAATAAATCCATAACTGTGGGGCCCATGTAACGTTGATCTCTTTTGAACCGTTCGTATAACTCGGAGTTCGAGGAGCGTGAGCGCTTGTCTTCGAGCGGCGGCCGAGGCGTCCGTACAGCTGGGGATTGTAAAAATTTACCCTAAAAAACTCCCGAAACTGTGCAGGTGCTGCTCCCGCGTAATTCCTTTTCTTTTAAGAAGAAAATGGTAACGAAGTTTGCTCTAATACATACCGATGTATTGCAATTTGATACATCGTATTTCAATCACTAAGAAAAGATTTTTTTTTTTTTTTTTAATAATATAAACCGTTTATCTGATATATTTTCTTATACTTGGAAATTTTATTTCAATCGTTTGATGATATAAACGATATAATAACCGTCCATTTTCAAAGCTATATAGCCAAGTTTCAAAAGGTTCAGATGATCGAACTTGTTCATTTTATTTATGATATATCCATAATAGAAATTGAGATACATAGTATAAACGGTTTGGATCGTTAGTATCCAATCTATATTCAAAGAATAAAGTCCCGATGAATCATATTTACATACAGCGAGATGTGTACTAGAAAACCTCAAAAGTCACGCTGCGCACTGTCGGTGCGACTTAAGAAGGTTTCAACCGTTGGAGTTTCCTTCCACACTCTTTCATGTGGTTTTGGTCAACTTGAGTTTTGGATCTTCCTTGTGGTTGAGTTTTCATTCTAATTTGAGTTGATGAAACGGATGGACGGACTGGATATAACACAAACATCACGGTGGGCCCCACAGAGATTAGGGGAATCCTGAAACCCCGGTTCGAATATTTATTAGATGTGTTTTCTAAGGGCACACACGCGTGCAAAATCGTGTCCATCTACGGTGCCGATATGTCACGCGTCCGAGATCTGATCCTTCCATCAGGTGGACCACATTGTTTAGATCTTTCCACGTAAAAATAAGTTTTTAATGGTGGTAATTCAACCATTACTCTTTTTCTATGTTGTGGTCCACCTAAGATTTAGATCTGAGCCACTTTCTTTTGTTCATGCCTTAAAATGATATCAAAAACTAAATGAACGGCTTGGATTAAAAAAATATATACATCATAATGGGGCTAAACAAAGGATCGAACAGTAGCTGCAGTTGGCAATCCGTGTCCAAATGTCCACCCAGGATGCAATTTCTGACCACACCGGTTGTAGGTAGTGTTTGTGATGGGCACGGATTCTTGTCACATGAGTCTGAATTTATGGAATGTGAAAAGAAGTATAAATATCTCTATATAGGTTGACATTTCTTCAGAATTGTAGCTTTTTTCATGGCATATCAGTTATTAATATATTTTTTCTTTGCTAGAACCACACCATCCGCTAAAATTTGTTCATTTTTAATTAATGCATGGTTAAAAAATAATAATCCAAATTGATACCCTTCCAAAATTTGCACGTCTCATACATGATCTTTCTATTTCATCATGTAAAGCCTCTTGCATTGCAATACTTATCGTATCTACCCGACCTTTCATTATTACCTTGATAAAGGCTACGTGCAGCTCATTATGATATATATGTTTTATCTTTGCATTGTACATTCATTTTGGAAGATCATTTTACGGCATGTGCTGTGGGCGATGAAATTCTACAATTGAAAACTTATCCAAGGCTATATAAGTTTTGGATTAAACTGATATTTATGTTTTCCCTTAAGTTTATATAACCTTATAAACATGTTTGAGGGCAAATAAATATTATAGTAGGCCTTCCAATGATAAGGTCACTTGGGGTTCGTTTGGCAACATGGATTTGGGGGGATTTGCGGGGTTTCAAATTCCCTCAAAGAGAGGGTTTGAAATCCACCGAGAACTTGGATTGCACTTAAAATCATTTCAATAATTGCATATGTAACATGTGTGTCAGCATACTATTATTTTATTAGGCATATGGCCCACTAATGATATCAAAAAACAATTAGAGTATCAATAGCATTACCATTAATTACTTTAATATGATGATCAGCACCATCCAATCATTGTCTATGTAAATCAATGGTTATAATCATTGGTTAGTCACTCTGACATAATCTTTTGCCTATGGCCCATCTGAGACATGGAATTTCATCATTTTCGACATAACATATATTTCATCAAGTTTATTACAACCATTGTGTCAAACACTATATATATATCACTAATTAGAGCTATTAAAGTTGATTTAGTAATTAAATTCAAACCCAGTAAATATACAATGCATGGTTACTTTTGAATTAAAGTTGAATATGGGATCCAGAGTGTCAAACACCATGAAAGGATTTCAAATCCAGGAGTTCTAAATCAATGCTCCCAAACTTGGAGTGTTTGTACTGACATAGGTGTCTACTAACAAGCTAAACCCAAAAAAAAATAAAAAGCTCCAAGCAAGCCCTTAGTCTTCAATCTGCTTCCTTTTTATTCTCATGTCTTAAAATAATCATCCAAAATAAATAATCTTTCCAAATAGATGAACGGTACCAATAAAACATATACACCACCGTGGCCCCACAGAGCTCCTGACATGACCATCCTATCCTTTTCGACATCTACTCCATTCAACATTTGTGCCAGCTCATATTAATCCTGTCTCTTAAAATTAGGTACATTCAGATCTATAAGTGGACCACACCAAAGAAAGAAAACAGTAGGAATGGAGATCCCACCGTTGAAACCTCCCTGGACCACCCCATGTGTCCCACTAGGATGAAGGGAAACCCTAGATCTCGGCCTGATCTAGAACTCGGTGGGCCCTAGAAGGTTTCAACGGCCTATCATGTGGCCCACCTCAGTTTTCAATCCAACTAACTTTGGAGCTTGCGTCCTATGATGAGCTGGCTCAGGTGATTAACGGAGACGCGGTCACACGTATCACGGTCGGCCCTTGGATCTTTAATAAAATTCGCGTCCTTTTGAAAAGTATTAGAAAAAAAAAATCTTATTTTGAAGCGTTGGTATTCCCGCCCACCACCTTTGGATCCGGAGGCGTGGGCAACAACTGTCTGTCGGTGCAGCTGTACGTACACTAGAAATATTGATGCTCTGACAGAGTGTGGGGATGATACGCAGGCAGTTATAAAAAACTCAGCAATTGCTTTAGTTGCATACAAATAATTCAAATCAAAACCCTCTATAATTATGAGCACCAGATTATTTGTATCATTAATCGAAATTTAATCTTATTTGGTCATCAAACTATTAGAATTGTGGATATTTATTGGACGGTTAAAAATGAAAACATCCAATGGTCCTATTTAAAAAATAATAATAAGGATCGTCCAATCAGAGTTTAGAATTGTTCAACCAACCTTATTCTTTCATTTAAAAAAAGTGGGTTCCATAATTTAGTCAGTTTAATTTAGGTTAAATATATGCCACGTGTACCATTTCTAAGTGCCTGCGTATCGTGCGTTGTACGCAGCCGGAGTATCAAATTTCCCCCAGGGACATGTCATTTTGCCAGGTTGTCACTGCCCATCAACAAACTGACCATTGCACCGAACGCGGATTACATACTTACCCTGCGGTCGGTGCTCTGTGGGCCCCACCATGATGTATGTGTCTTATCCACGCCGTCCATCAATTTTTCCAGATCATACTATGGCAAGAGAATAAAAACGTTGAAGATCCAACCCTTAGATGGACCACACCACAGTATAACAATAGTGAGTGAACGCCAACCATTAAAAACTTCCTGGGGCCACAATTTTTGAATCAAGCTATTGATATTTGTGTTTTCTCTTCATCCAGATGACTGTGAACTAATCAACAGATTGGATGGAAAATAAATATTATTTTTGGCCTAGGAAGTTTTTAACGATGGTCGTTCAATCAACAATTATTTCATGTGGTGTGGTCCACATGAGATTTGGATCTACCTAAATTTTGGTTTCATGCCTGAAAATGATCTGGTTAAACGGATGGACCGCGTGGATAAAACAAATATATCATGGTGGGGCCCACAGGTCGCTTCTGGCAGGGTCAGTTTGCAATTCGAGTCGCATTATATCCTTTCAAATTACCAAAATGTCCTTCCATCCTCCACGTGGCTGGGTTGGTCATTGATTCGGTGAACTACCTCGTTGATGTGGGCCACGTACCAAAAGCTGGCAATGAGTGGAAGATCTACGTCCAGTTAGAGACAAGCAAATGAACGGTTGAGAAAATACGATCAGGAAGACGGATCACCTGTCCACAACATTAACGATTGCCCCAAGAGCTTCTACCGTTTGATTTCTCGATATGGGCCATAAACATGTGACCAACGATATCAACGGTCTGAAATCAATGTCCTGCATTTGACAAAATTGAAATCTATTGGCTACTTTGCAACCCAATATCAACGGTTCAGATATAACTAAGCAATAAGCATATGCAGGCAAAGGTCCCACAACTTGTGTAGGAGACATCAGTATCATGGAAACGGTGGGCCCACCATCAAGATGGACTGGGACAAAAATAGTCCATTCCACCTATAATTGAAATCATCAGACAACCGACAGTCTGATTTAACATTCAGGTGTAACCGTGTGGCCCACCAAATGGGTGGATCTACATGGTTTTTGGGAAGGGTGATTCTTTTACTGGCCTGTTATTTTCATGGCAGTGATGTTGGGAGAAATATTGGAAAAAAAATAGTTGTTTGGATTTAAAAATAGTAATTCAGCAAGCAGTTTCCCTCTTAGAAAGGGTAGATTATGTGTCACATGTTAGAGACGGGGGTCATTCATTAGATAAGGTACATTTTTTTATTGTCGTGTATGAAGTCACGCTACAGCATGAGTAAACTTTGTGGGACCACTAAGATGTCATACATGTGTATTTTATTCAGACTGTCCATTTATTTATTAATTTTTCAAAGTTCATTTTATGACATGATCTCAAAATTAAAGCATATCTGAGGCTCAAGTATACCACACCACAGGAAACGATGGAATACTGATGATCTGTCATTCAAATGTCCCTACAGTGATACAGGGATGAAGATAAAATACAAATATTAGCTTAATTTAAAACACTTGTCTTTTACCAAGTGTTCATTTATTCAATTCCACTTAGGCTTTAGATATACGTCAATGTTTTTGGGCTCTCCTAAAATAAGTTAAGTTCGAAAAGCACATAGACACCATGGAAAAGACGTTATTTCATGGTGAGCCTTGTAGAGTTTACTATGTTGGTGACACTGAAAAACACAAGTTTATAGGGGCTGAGTGGAAAGATTTTATTAGTCTAAGCTTATGTGAAGTACTTAACCAAGCAACTTTTAAATCAGCCTAATCCAATGAGGATGAGAAAACACTAAGTGAGATTTTATTGAACCACAATATTATAAAAGATAAAGCCATACAAAGCATGTTTGAAAGTAGCTCCATTAAACATATACTCAACTAAAGGTAAGGGATTGGAGCAATCAAATTTCATTGAATCAAGGATTCCAGTGTTATTCAGCTTCATTGAATGAGTTCCCTTTCAAACATTCTTTTTGTGGCTCATGTAGCTCGTCAAATCTCTGCCTCACCCAATTGGGACGTGGGTTCTAGTAAGATGGTCTTGGGCACTGCAAGGTCTTAAGTGCTGGTTTCTATACCACTAAATAAGTTACTTTTTCTACTTACAACAGTAAATAAGTGACTTATTACATATAAGTAAATTTGGTTTATGATTAGTTATAGGCAACTTATTTACTTAAAAATACTAAATTACTTTAATTAATGTTTTAGCTTTTTTACTTTTAAAAAAAAAAAAAAAAAAGTAAAAGAGGAAAAACTGCTAAGTATATTATTTACCAAACATATTTATCTTCTTAATAAGTAGAAACTAAGATAAGTTATTTGTAGCATAAGTAGCTTATCTTAAGCAATTTACTATCCAAACGAGCCCAAAGCGAGATATATTTCATCCATATTATCTTGTCCATCCATTTTAATAGATTATTTCAATACATGATCCTAAAAATAATATAGATCCAGTGATTAAGTGAGCCACGCCATAGTAAGCAATGGTGATGATGATGCCATTGTTGAAACCTTCCTAAGGCTCTGTTTATTTTAAATCCAACTCTTGTCATAAAGTCATCTGACATGGGTAAAGGGAAAAATAAAATCAGCTTCACCAAATGCTTATGCTTATGTAGTTTCCAATAGGTTTTTAACGGCTGGTGTTCAATCCTCACTCTTTCCACAGGCTTGGCTGACTTGAGAATTGGATCATTCACCCTGATCTGTTGAAATGGATGGAGTGTGAGGAAGTGGGACCCACATAGCCCTGCCAGGACAGAGTCCGTCCAGGCAGGGATAGGACGCAATCAGCGTCCACTGATTTCGGTTCGGCGACAACTGTCGGTGCAGGCTGTCGGGACACAAGATTACTTTGATACTCTGTCGGAGTGTAGTGGATAATACGCAGGCAATTATAAATTACTCACAAATTGCTTACATTTCATACAATTAATTCAAATCAAAATCGTCCAAAATTGTGGGCACCAGAATTATTTGTTACCATTAACAAAAAATACTCTCATATAGTGATGTAGAGCGGGTCGCAGACAATTACATGGCAAAGATGGATCAGAAAAGCCCGGACGGTGACAGAAGTGATCTGGACCATCAGACCTTAAATCAGGCGTATCTCGCAATCCGGGATGAGTTAGCCGACGAAAAATATTTGGGGTTTTGGGGTAGAACGAGCTACTTTAGCCAACCAACCCCGCTATGCCGGGTTGCGACGCTCGGAATTGCGAGAAACCCCTGATTTGACGGTCGTTTCCCTATTTCAATTTCGTTTTTACTATAAATAGTAAGTTTTAGTTTGCTTATAACTCTTCATCCGTCGGGCTTTAGGAGTTGCGCCCAACATGAAAAGAGCTTAGAATAATTAAGAGAACGGGTTGGTGAAGCCAAATAGGACACTTACTATTTTTGGCCGAAAACCTTGCGCACTAGTAGACATCACGACCGTCTATAAATAGTAAGTTTACTATTTATAGTAAGTCTCGAATTCTAGGAGTCCTAGTTGTAGTTTGATTCTGATTTCTTTCCCATTGCTTAGTACCCTTATTTAAAGGGTTGTGAACTCGTTTTTATGAATTAATTAAGCTATTTCGAATTTATTTCTATTTTCTACTCTCTTTTCTCGTGGATTCGAGAAGTCTCTCTGAGGAGTCCAAAGAAGTTCCGTAGATTCGAAATAGTTATCCTCTTGAGGAAGACGGTGCTCGACCTCACGTCCTCCCCTGCGTCATTTAGTTATTGAATTCTTAGATTTCTAGACATTTTAATGGACACTCAGAAATGAAAAATATCCAATGATCTTATCTCTTAAAATAAGTGTCCACGAATCAGAGGTCAGAATTGCTCAACGAACCGCACTTTTATAGAGTAACTTAATGAAACTGTGTTCCACATTTTAGTCGGTTTAATTTGTGTCAAGTATATTCCATGTGTATCATTTCTAAGTGCCTGCGTATCAAATGTCATACGCATCCGTAGTATCAAATGACTGGCCTTTTCCCTGGTTGTCATTGTCCAATCACCAGGAATAAACTGACGAATATTACCTATCAAACTGTACGCGGATTGCCTGCAAATGGCTTTAAAAGCAGCTTACTGTGACTGCAAGTTAGGTGGGGCCCACCGTGATGTTTGTGAGGAATCCACACTGTTTATCTGTTTTTCCAAATCATTTTAGGACATAGGCCTAAATATGAGGTAATTCCAAAACTCAAGTGGGCCACACGACAGGAAACAGTGAGGATTGAACATCCACCGTTGAAACGTTCGCGGGCCACAGAAGCTTTGGATGAAACTAATATTTTTGTTTTTTCAGTTCACCTAAGAGAAATGACCTTCTAACGGTATGGATGGCATATAAACATCTCTATAAACCCCACCTACCTTGAAAGGCTTTAGCAGTCAATCCCATCACAGAGAGAGGTGCGGACGTTACAGTGGGGCCCATCTTGACGTATGTATTCTGTATCCACACCGTCCGTCCTTTTTTCTAGATGATTTTAGGGTATTTTCCCAAAAATGAAGTAGATCCAATTACCAGGTGGTCCATACCATAGGAAAAAGTGGTGATTGACTAATAATGGGCCACATAAGTTTTGGATCAAGCTGAAATTTATTTGTTTTTTTTTTAAAAAAAAAAACTTCATCCAGGCTTACATGATATTATCAACAGATTGGATGGCAAATAAAAACCATGGAAACATTAAGGTACGCCGTAAGAAGTTTTTAATGGTAGGGCATTCAATCACCACTTTTTCCTATGGTATGGTCTATCTGATAATTGGATCTACTTCATTTTTGGGATATTATCTTAAAATGATCTGAAAAAACAGATAGACGGTGTGGATACATAATACATACATCAAGGTGGACCCATGCTAAGGGCCGCACCATCTTGGGTCAGGCCAAGGTCTCACCTAAACCGTTCGCTCCGCGTCCTGCCAAAATGTCGGTAAACCAACTCGTGGATGGACCTGGCGCTGTGTAGGGCCCGTAGACGTGTGCGAGAAATTCAGTCGGTCGGCTGACTTGAAAGACCACAACGGAACAACAGTCTAAAAATCAGGCAGATCTTAAAACTCAGGTGGGCCACACCAAGGTTATAATAGAAGTTGAAACGTTACTAGAGCGGATTATGATATTTATATGCCATCTAAACTGTTCATATGGTTATTACCACTCAGATTTATTTTATTTTATTTTATTTTTATTTTTTTGGGTTAGCTTGTTAGTACACACCCATATCAGTAAACACACTCCATGTTAGCCACTCCCACTAGGGATCGATACCAAGACCTTAAAGTGTTGAAATGAGGTATCTCCACTCAGTTTCCAGTTGAGCTATGGGTGTTTTACCACTCAGATAAACTGTAGGCACAAATATATTCTTGGGTTCAACCCCAGTTTCATATGATATGGTCCGCCTAAGATTTGAGAGTTGATTTGTCATGGACATCTCCGTGGGCTCCACACAAAATATCTGACCATGCGGCCCACCTTGATGTACCTATTGTATATTAACACAGTTCATTGACTTACTAGTTATTTTCATTTTTAGTCTTATGCCCATGCACACTATAATGGGTACTCGTACCAATGACCTTGTGAGTCTACCACTAAGTCATGAGTAAAACGACCCATGGAATAGTACTATTGGAAACGGTGGTGATTGAAAATCTTGTGGGATACAAAAGTTTGGGATCAATATTTGTTTTTACACTTCATGGAGCTTTGTGTGACCTCATCAAGAAGTTTGATGGCAAATAAACATTATATAAATATTACAGTGGGCCCATGAAGCTTTTAATGGTAGGCATTTAATCACCACTATTTTCTATGATATGGTCCAATGGAGATATGGATCTACGTCATTTTTCTGCTCATGCATGTTCGGAACCGCAGAAGCAAACTCCAAATTTGGATCATATGACAATAAGCCAATGAAAACAAAGCATGCATAAATAGACAATTTTTATGCGGAAAAACCTTCGCAAGAAAAAACCACGACCCAAAACGACGATGATCACTATGAAAGCGAAAAATACAAAAAATGAATGCACTTACAATAAAAAAACTCTCATTTTTTGAAAACTCTAAAAAAACCACGACCCAAAAATGAATGCACTTACGATGATCACTATGAAAGTGAAAAATACAAAAAATGAATGCACTTACAATCAGAAAACTCTCATTTTCTCCTCTCCAAATCCTAGAAATGTTTAAACTTTATAATCCTACAATTACACCCATATATATAGCATAACACCAGGAATGGGATACTAATCGTGCAATTACATAAAATTCCACGTATCATCGATCTAATCATTGATCGATCAACATTGATCGAGCAATCCTCTATCAATTGAGCACCACATGTTCAATCCCTTGAACATGCTCAAAAGTGTCCAGAGAATTTACAAGTATTTTCTAAATTGTCGATCGATTAACTCAACAGTTCGATCAATCGAGACTTCCAAAACCATCCAGAGACCAATCTGTATAATTCAGAGCTCACTCGATCAATCGACCATACTGTTCAATCGACCAAGACCCTTTCCATGTATAAATTGAAGACATGTGACAACAATCTCCACCATGGTTTCAATCATCACGAACCATTGCTCTAAGCTCCATCTTTTACCGCCTCCATTATAGCTTCACTATCGTCATCGCTTTTCGTGCACACTCTGTCTTCATCAATCTTTTGCTAGACTTAGAGAAGTTGAACAGAAACTTCTCCATAGGAACCGCCTTTTAAGCATGTCCGCCAAATTCACTCTTGGGTAGATCTTTTCGAGAGTGACACCGCCTTTCTCGAGCACCTATTAGATAAAATAATGATGAACATCAATTTATTTATTTCTATAATAGTAAACAAATTTCTTTGCCAAATTGATCACACTTCCATTGTCACAATTAACTAACGTGACCTCCTGTTAAAGCTTAAGCTCGTTTATCATTTCTCTAAACCAAACACCTTCTTTGAACGCCTTTGTTACTGTCATATATTCATTTACGGTTATGAAAAGAGAAACTATGGACTAAAACTTCGACATCCAATTGATTGCTCCACTCAAAAATACAAAATGAGTAACCGAAAATCGACTTTCTGTTATCCACATTTCCTACGTAATTTGAATCCACATAGCCTATAAGCTTTCCTTCAAATTTATAAAATGTTAAGTTGTAGTCCACTGTACCTCGTATATAATGAAATAGTTATTTCATTGCCTCTCAATATTACTTACTTGGGTTTGACATGTATCTGCTCATAACACCAACTGCATGTGAAATACCAGTCTCGTATAGACTATGACATACATTAAACTGCCAATTGCACTTGAATAGGGCACACAAGACATATCCTATTTTTCTGCATCTGTAATGGGACATTGCTCTAAAGAAAGCTTGAAGTGAACAGCATTGGATGTGATAACTGGCTTAGTATTGTTCATCTCAAACTTCACAAATACATTCTCAATGTATTCTGCCCGAGACAACTGTAACTTGCTCCTCTTCTTATCTTTATGCATGTAAATGCCAAAAATCTTCTTTGCAGCCCCTAAATCTTTTATTTCGAATATCCCTGATAGTTGAGTCTTCAATACATTAATCTCAGACATGTTATGATTGGCGATAAGCAAGTCATTAACATATAATACTTGTAAGATGAATTCTCCACCATTCATAGTCTTGAAGTAGACACAGTGATCATATTGACCTTTGGTAAATCGCTCACTCACTATGAAAGTATCAAATTTCTTATACCACTGCTTGGGCGACTATTTCAAGTTGTACAACGACCTTCTTAATTTATAAACTTTATTTTATGCCCGTTGAATTTCTAACCCCCCTGGTTATTTCATGTGGATATGTTCTTCCAATTCCCCATATAAAAAAAAATAATCTTAACATCCATATGTTTTAGTTCAAAGTTGTATTGAGTAACCAACGGCAACACAAACCTAATAAATACTTGATTGACAATCAACGTGAATATCTCAGTGAAGTCGATGCCTTCTTTCTGATAATACTCTTTCGCAACCAATCTTACCTTGTATCTATCATGTTTCTTCTTGTAAATCCGCTTGAACCTGATCGCTTTATACCCAATGGGAAACTCCACTAGATCTCACGTCTCATTCTTGTACAAAGAATCCATCTTGCCTTACATCACCGCCATCCACTTCGTAGTATCTGGATCATCCGGTGTTTCTTAAAAGGTAGACGAATCCCCCTCATTTGTAATGATGGCGAATACAATATTCGAGTCATTTCTATATCTAGTTGGTAATGTATGATCTCTTGATGAATTTCTCCTCACGGGTGGCTGCTTCACCTACTCATGTACTTCTTCTTGTTGCTCGGCTTCAACAAATACCGATTCACTAAGTAGCAAGTGGTGTAACGACATCACTCCATAACTCCTTGCCTAATACATCATTACTCAACAGGTTTCAAGCTCTATCCAAGAGAGCCCGAATTATCCATTTCGCCACACCGTTCCGCTCTAATGTGTGTCTGACCATGTTATGTCGTACAATCCTTTCATCTTTTATAAAAATGGTTAAATTCATTTAAAGCGATTTCTCCACCATATTTTTTTTTTACCATTAACACTTTCAATTTTTACTCTGACTGTTTTTTTACATTGCCTTTCACACATTGAAGGTGGCGAAAACGTCTAATTTATACTTCATGAAATATACCCACATCTTTCTAGGGTACTGGTAATTTATGAATGATATAAAGAACAATGACCACACTCTAGAAACTACAGGCAATGGCTCTCATGCATCAGAATGCACGTAATCAACTACCATTTTACTAACATGTTTTTCCGACTTAAAAGATCATCGTGATTGTGTACCATATATACAATGCTCGCATATATTTAAATCAACACCTTTAAAAATAAGAATTAAGCATCGATCATAAAGAACCTTCGTACCGCACTCGCTTGTTGAGGGTCAAATATTGTATATTAGACCCCAGTTATTACCTGCTTTTATGAACGTGATACTGTTTAATGGCCTATTTTAATCGTGTTTGTGTTGCAAGGTGAATATAGGAGCCTGGACTGAAAAAAGGTGCTAAAAGCATGGATTTAATGCTCTAAAATCACCAAGGCAAGGGACGGACCCCAGGGGACCGAGATCGAAGAATTTACACGCCAGAGATCCGAGAAAATCAAATCATTCACGCTAAAGAGATCTGAAAGTCGTCCAGAATGCAAGATCACAGGGTTCCCACCATCCGTTTAGATCGAGACTTCATATATGGCCTGAGGACCATAAATTAACCGTACACGTCAAATTTCAGCCCTCGGATCCTTGTGGAAGTGGCCCAACAGTTAGATCAGCCCATAAATTGTCAATCTGAGGCCCTACCGAGATCTAGATATGCTTCAAAGTTGGTCTCAACCCATTATCTGAGGAGACAAGATGTCTGAACGGAGTGGATGTCCCAGAACCATCATAGTGGACCCCACTTAAGCATGAGTGTACATAGTGCACAATTGCACTAGCCATGCACGACAACAGAGAGTCGGTCAAACTGACTCTTGACCGACGTTTTCAAAAGAAGGAAATTTCCTTCTTCTTGCATTTACGCAGCCCGTCCGTTGGGAGGGTGCATGGCCTACTTCCATTAATCGGACGACTGATCCAAACCGACCAGATTGTCCAGGGGAGGGCATCGACCAAAACCCAACAGATTCCAAGATTCCATGCAGACAATTAAGACGATAGCAACAATTTTCTCCATGATACGTTAGTTAATGATGTGGCCCATCCGACACACGGATTCACTTCAAATTTTGGCCCGTGATCAGGCATGAATACAAAGCTCTAAGACTAGTTCGATGCACCCTGATGACAGCCGACATGGACCCCACTGAGTTCAGCAACCGAAGGAAAACGGCACTGTTCGTAAAACCGAACGATGTCCACGTTTTGCGGGCTGCTGTGGGCCACCATCATGGGCCATCTCTTTGATCCGCATCGTCTCTCATGAAGGTCCTTCAAAAATGTCCCAGGGGATGTTTTCCTTTTTGATAGAAAGTGAGGGAAGAAAGGAGTACAGGCCTGATGTTTCGGTACGGAATCCTTACGCAAGTCCAGTTTCTATTTCAAGGAGTGCGTAAACTCCATCCGACTCCAGCTGTCTACGCACGTCTCTTTGTGCAAAAATTCTCCACCAACAGTTCTCTACTATAAGAAGAAAGAGAAGAGAGAAGGATGACATCCAATCTTGGACAGGCAGCCGTGGAGGCGAATTCAATTCTTTGGAACGTGCACAAGAGAGAGATAGGTATTTAGATTTTTTTTCCTGTTTTCCTTTATAAATTTAGAAAGTTAGCCCAATCATGGTTGGTTAAACCTCTTAGCTAGGGCTAAGATGTGAAGCTTGTGGCGTGATGGGAAGAATTCTATGGCTCTGATTCATGCTTGAACTGATTTTGATCCTAGTTTGATTATAAGGAATTCCTCTAGTTTTTAATGGTTTATTGTGACTGAAATTACAGTAGATCTACGATGGCTTTTGAGTATTTCCATTCCATTTTATGATTATGAAGTCAGGAGGCCCTGTTGTTCACCATCGCCCCTTGGACATGGTTGGATGATGGAATCTTTCCTAACATTCATACATCTCTCAGATTGGCTGGGGATTGGTGTAATTATGTTGTTTACCTTGTCTCATGGGCATGGTTTGGTTATGGAATCCATTCTAATTTACATCCGTCTTTATCTCTTGAAAACTAGATCAAAAGAAGTTCAGTTTTGATTTTCATGGTTATACCTTCCAACTGGATGAAGATGGGACTCGAAGTCCAGTTGAGTGCATGAATCAAGCGTAGATCTCCTTGATCTCTACAAGTGGATCCTTGGCTCCCTAGTTTCCTGCCTTTGATTTCTACAAATTTTAGATTAATATTTTCACCATTATTCACTTGATTTAGATTTCATCTTATTCTAGTTCTAGTTCTGGTTATTTTTAGATTACGTATAGGTTTCAGTCCCTGTGGATTCGACCTCTGTCTCACCGAGTTTATCACTACATCACAACCCTATACTTAGGGTGTGAACAAGTTTTTGGCGCTGTTGCCAGGGACTAACGGTTACGTTTTTTTTTAGATTAACTAGTTTTAGAAATAGGTTAAGATTAGGATTTTACTAACTTTAGGTTTAGGTTTTTTCTGTTTGATTTTTAGAAACTAACCTAACTTTCCTGTTTTGTAGGATTTTGATCAAGGTTTCCTAATTTGGTAATCTCTTTCTAATTTTTCTTCCTTTTCCAACTTTAGGATTAAGTTTTATGTTTCTAATTTTCATTCTAGGATTTCTTTAAATTTTAGAAACTAACATGACTTTCTAATATTAAGTTTAGGTTTCTATTTTAGAAATTTTCTAATTCAAGGATTTCTTTTCTAATTCTTTTAGAACTTTCTAACTTTAGGATTCCTATTTTTAGAAACTAATTTCTTTTGTTTCTTTTGCAAGATCTTAATATTGGAACTTTTAATTTGGTAACTTCCTTCTAACTCTCCTCCTCTTACTTTCCATACTGCTGTAGGATCCTTTCTTTTACTTTCTTAGGATTAGATTCAGAGTTAGGGTTTCACCATGGAAGAGTGGGTACTTCAATATGCTGAGATGGATAAAAGATATTGGGGAGGAATGCATAATGATTATGATAGAATTCAACCTATATCTCAAGTTTTTTCTCAAACTATCATCGAGAAACGACTGGAATATTATACTCCATCGGTTAGGAAGTCCTTACGCGATCATAATTATGGGAATGATGACTATTATCAACCATCATATTCTCTCACCTATGATCCATATGACCATAACCAGTGGAGACATCAAAATTGGGAAGATGAACCAAAACATGTTATAATGATTATTCTCTTGGATCCCCTACCTTTGCAATCCAACCAGAAACGATCCAAGAGAATCCATATCAGAGTCACATAGACTATTTTGTAGAAATTAGAAAAACGTTGGAAACGCTTAATTTGTGCCTTGATACGATGATGGAGGCTAATTCACCCCAGCCTCAAAACAGTCCAGAAATACAATGCAATCCTAACTCGCTTTTGGAGAATTCTGGAATTTGGAATGAAGAGTTGAATTGTGTTAATGAGCATATGGTTCACTTTTCCAATGAGTCGATCTCGATGACAATTCAAAAAAATGATCAAGAAACGTGGGTATCTTTCAAATATAATGATGATGACACACTTCAGTCACATGACACACTAGCTTTCAATGATGAGAGAGATGTTAGTTTATTTGAACCTCAACCCAATTTAGAAAGAGAATGTGGAAAGCGATCCCATCCCAATAGTGTATTGTACTAAATTAGAAGATGATGCGTATTGGGATGACAATCATAAATGTGCAGCCCAAATTTCCCTGGAATCAATCTCAAGTATGGTCCAGATCAGTGATCAAGAAGTACACGGAGTGATTGGTCATAAGGATCTACTCAACTCATCTAACATGTCTGATTTAAATGTGGATGATGAGCTCCTTACAACCGACCCTTCTAACTCTTGTGAGACATGTTTGGATCACTTTCCTGAATTGAATTGGGAGAGGGATGAGTTGCTTGATACGACTTTGGAATTTGAAACCACCCAATTGAGGCCATCATTTGAGCTGTACACGTTTGACTATTCAATGCCTCGACTAAGTAGTTTCAATGAATAGAGTGTTCACATCAATACTTCCCTTGTTGATTTTCAATCTGTCTGTGTAGGACAAGAGCAAGAGAGCATGCATCCATCCATTTTTAGAGACGATGAAATCCTTGGGCAGATCATCACGAGCTTCAATATGAAAAATAAATCACTCTCAGCTGAATTTCCCAACTCTTTAAATGATTGTTTGGCACACTTTACAGATTCAAACGATCCCATGATAAAAGACATAGTGAATGCCTTACAAGACAATATCTCGGTAGTTGTCACGGACCGAGAAAACCCTTATTCTGAAGCCCCTCCTTCCCCAGATCTTGAATGTTTACCATTGAAGAAGGAGGAGATGATAATGGAACCGAAGTCTAGAACTTCAGAATATGTTGAGACTACATCACTTCCTGAAAATTTTTCTGAATTTTATCTACCTATAGTCTCTGATTCACCATGAGATACTAACTTTGAAACTTTTTCTGACACAGGTGAATCATATATACTTCGGATACATCAGGAAAATCAACGACAAATTTTTGCTGAGGTACATAGGTTTCTCTGGACATTCATGCTTTAGGGCATCCAAGCCTATTGCAAAAAGGGTTTTTGGATGATCCTGATGAGAAACTTACTGAGAAGTTTATCTAGATATTGGCCGGAAGAGGAACCTTGTGGCATGACTGAGTAGCTTTTCCCCTGCCTTTATAGGACTAGGATAGTTTGCTTGATGTCATTCTAGGTTAGTTGGTTTTATGCCATTAGGTTAGTTTGTTTTCCCGTTGTTTTAAGATAGTTGCTTTTGTTGGGTTAACTCTTGTGTCGAACTACCATCACGCTGAGATCTCTTTGGAAGAAGCCTCTTAACTTCGTCATCAAGTACTATCTTTCCATCACTTCTCTTTTACTTTTGTTGTCCCATGTGCATTGCATGTTTATTCTTTTACATTGAGGATAATGTAGATTTTAGGTTGGGGGTAGGAGATTAGGTTACCTAATCAGTGTTGTTGTTGGTCTTGAGCAAAAATTGTAAAAAAAAATTTTAATTTTTTCTGAAAATTCTTTTGAATTCGAAGTGATTTTGAAGGCCGTCTTTGATTTAGACGTATAAGATATGTAATGCTGGTAATTTATGACTCTTGGATTTAGCTACCTGCTAGATCTCATAGTTAAGTTTGAATTATTAATCCATGATTAGAAGCTTTAAACATTGATTGAGTCATGATTTCACATGTCACACTTAGCTTACACATTATAGCTTCAGTTCGATATTGAATTGTTAACCGGGTAATTAGGCATGGAAGGAGCCAACTTGGGGAATTTGTCCATCATGTTCATTAAAAAAAATGAATACCTAGCTAAAAAACAGTTGTCTTCAGAAAGGGTTGGACGAATGGTCTTCACCATGGGTTTGCTCCCTATAAGTGAGGGTTCATTTCCCCTCCTTGGCTTTACCTTAAAAAAGTTGATATAGTGTGAAAGCCATCAATGGAAAAATCAAAAGCTGAAAGAATGAAAAGTTGAACTGTAAGGCAAGTTTATGTTTAGGTTATGGTTATCCTGAATGCTCTTGTGATTGTCAATATTATCATGAAAATAAAGAATTGAGCCTTTAATTGTGATAAGTTTAGGTTTCACTGTACACTCATGGAACTCAATGTTTAGAATTGTTCTAATTCATGGATTAATATCTTGAACTCGACTATGAAGTTTACCGTGCGCTTGAGTCTAGGAGAGAGTAATGCCAACATTCATGAATCTTAGAATTCTAGTATCTGGATTGTTTTTCAAAATTCACTTGAGTTCATAGAAATTGTCCTGTAATTCTCAACTTATTTTTTGCATAATTTGCTCGGGACTAGCAAAATGTTGGTTAGGAGTTATGTTGAGGATCAAATATTACATATTAGACTCCAATTATTATCTGCTTTTACGAACGTGATACTGTTTAACGGCCTATTTTAATCGTGTTTGTGTTGCAATGTGAATTTAGGAGCCTGGATTGAAAAAGGGTGCTAAAAGCATGGATTTAACACTCTAAAATCACTAAGGCAAGGGACAGACCCCAGGAGACTGAGATCGAAGAATTTACATGCCAGATATCCGAGAAAATCAAGTCATTCACGCTAAAGAGTCCTGATAATCGTCCAGAATGCAAGATCATAAGGTTCCCATCATCCGTTCGGCTCGAGACTTCACATATGGCTTGAGGACCATAAATTAACCGTACACGTCAAATTTCAGCCCTCAGATCCTTTTGGAAGTGGCCCAACAGTTAGATTAGCCCATAATCGTCAATCTGAGGCCCACCCGAGATCTGGATATGCTTCAAAGTTGGTCTTAACCCATTATCTGAGGAGACAAGACGTCTGAACGGAGCGGATGTTTCAGAACCATCATAGTGGACCCCACTGAAGCATGAGTGTACATAGTGCACAATTGCACTAGCCGTGCACGACAACAGAGAGTCGGTCAAACCGACTCTTGACCGACGTTTTCAAAAGAAGGAAATTTCCTTATTTGTGCATTTACGCAGCCCTTCCGTTGGGAGGGTGCATGGCCCACTTGCATTCATCGGACGACTGATCCAAACCAACCAGATTGTCCAGGGGAGGGCGCCGACCAAAACCCAACAGATTCCTGGATTCCATGCAGACAATCAAGACGGCAGCAGCAATTTTCTCCCTGATACGTTGGTTAATGGTGTGGCCCATCCGACACACGGATTCACTTCAAATTTGGACCCGTGATTAGGCATTAATACATAAGCCCTAAGACTGGTTCAATGCACCCTGATGACAGCTGACGTGGACCCCACCGACTTCAGCAACCGAAGGAAAACGACGCTGTTCGTGAAAATCGGACGCTGTCCGTGTTTTGCGGGCTGCTGTGGGCCACCATCATGGGCCATCTCTTCGATCTGCACCGTCCCTCATGAAGGTCCTTAAAAAACGGGTTGCTGATGGACGTTTTCCTTTTTGATAGAAAGTGAGGGAAGAAGGGAGTACAGGCCTAATCTTTCGGTGTGGAATCCTTACGCACGTCCGGTTTCTGTTTTGAGGAGTGCGTAAACTCCAGCCAACTCCAGCTGTATACGTGTAACACCCCGTACTTTTAGTATTCGGGTGTTACCATGTAACCAAATTTAGAGATAAATATAAACCTAGCTTAGTGAACATTCACGTACATCCTAGTTTAAATCCGATCGTATAAAACAGTCCCCATCCATAGGTTAACCTATCCGTCCGTTGATGTTCGAGGTGAACCATCACATCATCAGCACAACCCATTGTTAAGACTTCGATCACCTCGATAGGTAAATCAAACCATCTGGTAGTCATAAGTATATTTTTAGAAACATATTTTGATAAGTTATAAAAATGTATTGTAATAAGAGCGACCTGTACATATTTAATGTATATAAAATATTGTGGGTATAATTATAAGAAATAATAATTTTTACAATATCATAGATATTAATGTAATATTAAGATATCATTTTATAAATATGTATGTAAGAAATTATCAGATACTTTAATAAAAATTGTACACTATTTAACAATGTGATTGTAAATAAGATATTTTACAAATTTTCAATTCATACATATGTAGAATATGATGTTGTATATTATAAATTAGGCATATTGATGAATGTGTGAACAACAACATGTAATTAGTAATATGCTAATATTGAAATTATAGTTGTATATACACATATGTATAAAAGTTTAAATATTGTACTTATAAGTAGTATACAAATAAATAAATAAATATATATATATATATATATATATATATATATATTATAATATATATATAAATACTAGTCTCTGGTTGGTCAATCATTACGAAAGTCATATGAACAGCAACGGGACCATTTTAACCATTGATGTCCAATTTCAGAACGGTCCGACACCAACTGAACAAGAATCCTCAATTAGAGCTTTATAGTTGGGATTATGGCCCACCTTAGCTTTAGATCAGCCTCATTCTCGAGCTTGTGGCCTTAGATGGGTCAAGGAACCAGATGGACGGAGTGGATTTATCACCGACATCACGGTGGACCCCACACCAGAGATCGGAGTACACCACCTGTGTACTCCCGCGCCACACCGCACCGGCCAATCGGTCAGCACGGGTCTGACCCGCGCTTTGCTTAAAATGGAGAGGTTTCTCTCTCTCTCTTTGCGTTGCCAGCCGTCGGACAGGGTCCGTTTGCAACGTGTGGTGGCCCACCATCATGGATCCCATGATGGATCCAAACCGTCCATCTAGTAGAAGGACACCAGCTGACCAAAACCCGATCCATATCACATGATGTAATGTATGCGTGTGACCACAACCTCCAGCGAAAACAGACCCTGAAAAACCATGTTTCTAAAAATAGAAACTGTATCCACCACCAGCTCAGCGATTCGCGTGAGCTGCTCCTGCGCCATCTCAGCCGTCCATTTCAAACTGATCCTAGCCCTTTAAGCTAGGTTTCTTTGCTACAAAGGAGGAAAGAGAGAGAGAGAGAGAGAGAGAGAGAGAGAGAGAGAGAGAGAGAGCAGTCGTGTGAAGAGCCGTTGCTGCGCTGGTTCGACCTCAAGCATCTGCTAGCATCCAAAGACCCCTCCAAACAAATCCAGACCATCCACTCCAGCACTCTTGAGTGCAGAAAACCCTAAAAGACAGGTTAAAGAGTGCTGCATTGCTATCTCCTTGCAACTGCTGCGGAGAAAAACCACCACCAGTTTCTACCTCCGAACCCACCGCCTAAACCTTCCTCAAGCTTCGAAAAGGCTTGTCTGGGAGCTTTCTAGGGCCCATACGAATCATCTGAAGGAGGTAGATTAGAGGTTGAAGCATCGTGTCCAAATCTGCCATTAACGGCCATGATTGTCTTCACCAAGTTGCTGGCTCGCTCAGACTCAGTTAAACTGAGTTCTGATCTTGTTAGGCAGGTCAGAAGAAAGAAGAAGGGAAGAAGCGGAAGGAAAGAAAAGAGAGAAAGACGAGAGAGAAAAGAGAGGGGAGGTGCGACCTTGCTGCTGCACCGAGTTGGGGCTGACGACTGATGAATCTGGGCCGAGTCCAGACCGAGTTGGGGGCAGCAGAGAAAGAGGAATAGGTAAGGAAGAAGGAAAATAGAAAGAGAGAATGGAGAAGATAGCGGAAGGAAGAAAGAAAGAAGAAGAAAGAAAAGAGAAGAAAGGAGAAGGGTGGTGCGGCTGTTGCACCACACCACCGGGACCCACTCGTCCGCCGAGTGTGGGCTGGGTCAGACCAGTTGGCAGGTCATTGCCAGATACCTCCAGCAGCAAGGAGAAGAGAAAGAAAACAGAAGGAGGAAAGAGAAGAGAGGAGAAGAAAGGGAAGAAGAAGAAGGAGAGGGACGTTGTCCTCTTCGTGGCACTCACTGGCGAGTCGACTGGGCTCAACTCGGCTGAGTCAAGCTGGTTCTGATTCAGTCCAGCCACCTTGCTGGTGAATGGTTTGAAGAGAGGGAAGAAAAAGAGAGAAATGAGAACAAGTAGAAGAAGAAGAGAGAGAGAAGAAGAAGAAAGAGTTAGGTGGGGTGGTGTGTTGCAACCGAGTCAACTCGGTTTAGAACCGAGTTAGCCTATTGGTCGTTGACTGGGTCGAGTCCAGGGGGCTGCTGGACTTCTCTATACAAAAAGAAGAAAGGAGGACTGGGAGAAGAGATAGTGAAGGAAAGCGAGTGGCGGTGAGTCGAGTTGACTCAACTGAGTCGACTAGGTGAGCCCACATTTCTCTGTCCAGATTTAATTTATTTTAATCATCATTGCTATTGTTATTTTTGGGATTATTAAAATCCGGTATGATTAACCATTAGAAAACGATTCGTATAAGTATTAGTTGTTTCATATAAAAATCTTCATTATTAAAATATTAATATTTTACCTAGTCATCCTTAAATTATTATTATTAACGCTAGATCATGCTATTTATTTTCATAAAAACGACTATTGTGTCACATTGGCTAAATGTGAGAATATTGTTAATAGTACTAATTGTTTGGAATTATTAGAGGCATGATCCATCTTGGGTTGTTGTTTAGCCATTGTTAGATTATTATTTTTAGTCAATAATATAATTAATATCGTTACTACATCAATTAGAATTTAATCCAAGATCTAAACCCTAGGCCAATACTCAAAATGTAGATAGTAAATTAGGTTGGATCTAATGGTAAAATTTCACAAAGTATGGTAGGATCAAAGCCTACTATATAACCTAGTTATGGTGAATGAAATTGTAGTTATCAAATAATGGTCTTTTATTTAATGGTGGGTCATAATATCTATTACCAAGACTAGATTCATTATTTACAGTTATGATTATTATCATTAGGAAATGTTATAATTTTCTTTATGGGATTTGTGTATTTCCTGTAATATGATTATTATCATTGGTCATTTTACTATTAGTAAATATCCTATACCTCTATTATTTAATAAATTATTAGTCATTATAAGAACACTTGATAATGTCGGTGCATTTAAATATGAACTTAAGAACCATCATTATTAATATGGATGGGTTGATACTCCTATCATGAATATTAATTGGCACATTGTACGATGACAAAAGTAATAATAATATTAATAATAATCTAGGATTCAAATCCTAGAATCTAAACCCTACAACTAAATCCTAGTGTGAAGCCCTAATTCTATAATAGAACCCTAAACGTAATCCAAACCCTTAGTTGCGTGAATCTCGGCCATAGACTTTTGGTAGAACACTAATCTCATGTGCAAACTTCATAATCTATGGTAGGACTCAACTTTGAGGGTGCACGCACTTCCTAGCAACATCAGTTAGCGATTCAAGTATAAGGTGATGATTCTTCCCCTTGAGCTTTCCATCTTCTCATTAGCTTAAGTTATAGTTTTTATTTAAATTCATAATTGATATCTCTCTCTTATAACCACATGTGTTAGCTGGTGGAAATTAAATTGTTGTATTGCCTGCTTAATGTTCATCCTGTATATTTGTTCATGCTTGTGGATTATTTGTGTATTGCTTATGGACTTTAAACCGGTACATTAGTGGGAAACCCCACCTATAAATGTACACCCATACTTGGGATGTAACCTGACTAGTTGTGATCGTAATGGACCTTCGACGTGGTGGTTATTGAGTGGTGGTCTAGATGGATCATTGATGTGGGCCTACCATCCAGGGTTGTTGTGCCCAATGGTTTTTAAGGATGGTTTTCATCGTATGGTTTTTATATTCGCCCTATGTGGCATATTTTGATATTCGCCCCACATGGTTTTATTTGATATTTTCTTTATATGGGTTTGATATTTTTTACTGTGCAACCATGCGATGGTAAGCCCCATATACTGTAATATGATTGGCCACTAGTCGATGGGTTTCCATTAAACATCCTAAGATGGTAGCCTCATGAGCCAAGGATGGTGGAATGGGACACTATGCCTGAGCTGTCGGCCTACGCTGGGCTCTGAGCTCCCCGTAGTGACCATTGAGCTTATTAAACTGGCTGGTTGTAATTTGAATAATAACGGTTTGGCTAATCATGCATCCATAACATATTGACGATGATGGGTGGCTAATTCTGGATGTTGTAGCACGTGCCCCAAGGACCACTGGGGTATCGTTTCGCTAGCTCCCAGACCACCGACTATCGATTGTTCCGACTGGATGATTTTCCCAGGTTCGATGATTGCATGGGTGACGGCTCACTGTCCGCACGGATGAGCATCCCCGGGGCGATGATTGCATTCATGCATCCATGCATCTAATAAGACTGCATTTACACTGTTTTGGTTGTTTGGATGTTTTATACTATTTCTTACCTAATGCGGCGGTGTGTAATCTTGAGGGGAATTCACACTGAGTTGGCCACTCATCCATCAAAAATATAACCGTACAGGTAGCACAGGTGGCTTAAGTGATTTCCAGGTTCAGGCTGATGAGGAGCCGAGTCCAAGTGCGAGGGTTACATGACTGTATTTGCCTGGAGGAGCTGTGCGATCTTGCAGCTTGTATTTATGTGTTTCCGGTTATTCTTCATGTATTTAGATCATGTAATCCTTGTATTTACTATTTTTGGAGACATTGGTTTGTATAAGTCATTATGGGCAGCTTCTTATACATTTGAATGATAATGAAATTTTCCTTTATGTCGATTTGTCCACACTACGCTCATTTGCTTACTCTGATAAAAGAAAATTATTATATCTGACCACCCTTTAAGGTTAACACTCGAGTTTTTGGGAAACGGGTCGTGTACTCGGGTCCTGAAGATTTGGGTTGTTACAATACGCACGTCTCTTTGTGCAGAAATTCTCCACCGACAGTTCTCTACTATAAGAAGAAAGAGAAGAGAGAAGGATGCCATCCAATCTTGGACGGGCAGCCGTGGAGGCGAATTCGATCCTTTGGAACGTGCACAAGAGAGAGAGAGATAGGAATTTAGATTTTCTTTTCCTTGTTTTCCTGTTTTCCGTTCTGAATTTAGAGAGTTAGCCCAATCATGGTTGGCTAAACCTCTTAGCTAGGGCTAAGAGGTGAAGCTTGTGGTGTGATGGGAAGAATTCTACGACTCTGATTCATGCTTGAACTGATTTTGATCCTAGTTTGATTATAAGAAATTCCTCTAGTTTTTAATGGTTTGTTGTGACTGAAATTACAATTGATCTGAGATGGCTTTTGAGTATTTCCTTTCCCTTTTTATGATTATGAAGTCAGGAGGCCCTGTTGTTCACCATAGTCCCTTGGACATGGTTGGGTGATGGAATCTTTCCTAACATTAATACATCTCTCAGATTGGCTGTAAATTGGTTTAATTTTGTTGTTTACCTTGTCTCATGGGCATGGTTTGGTGATGGAATCCATTCTAATTTACATCCGTCTTATCTCTTGAAAAGTAGATCAAAAGAAGTTTAGTTTTGATTTTCATGGTTATAACTTCCAACTGGATGAAGATGGGACTCGAAGTCCAGTTGAGTTCATGAATCAAGCGTAGATCTCCCTGATCTCTACAAGTGGATCCTTGGCATCCTAGTTTCCTACCTTTGATTTCTACAAATTTTAGATTAATATTTTCACCATTATTCTCTCATATTCACTTGATTTAGATTTCATCTTATTCTAGTTCTAGTTCTAGTTATTTTCAGATTACGTACAGGTTTCAGTCCCTGTGGATTTGACCTCGTTCTCACCAAGTTTATTACTACATCACAACCCTATACTTGGGGTGTGAACATCACTCATGTGGCCTAGACGTACATGCCACAAACATGCCGACGTGGACTCCGCTACAGACATTGCAGCTCCACCCGATACAATATTCTTGATCAACTTGTAAATGTTACTACTCCGATGCGCTTTCATCACTATGAGTGTCCCTTTTAAAACTTTAAAGATACGATCAAACCTTGCGAATTTGCGCTCAAGTACATTGAGAGCTCTCAAGGATATCATATTCTTCCTTAGCTCTGGAATGTGTCTAATATCCATCATGATGCGCTCCATTCTATCAAACATCTTGATGCACAATGTTCCGATTTCAACAACTATACAGATAAAGTAATTGCCCATAAACACATATCCATCATCGCGCTACTTGTAATTGATGAACCAATCTCGTTGAAAAGTCTGTGGTACGAGACCTCCGAATCTAAAATCCATTCATCACTAACATTGTTGGATTTGGATGCGGTCAATACGTCACCATCATCCACTTCTTCGCTAGATTCTACTACGTTGGCCTCCTTTGATGATTCATTTGATTTTTCTCCCTTATGGGCTTTAGGATTTCGACAATAATCATTTATATGATCTTAACTCCTATAGTTCCAGGACTTCATTTTTTCCTTACCTTTATACTTGGATCGTGATTGTGAGTTCCCCTTCTCCCGCTCAGAAATCCTTCCCATGGCTACCTATGCATCCATAGAGGACCCTGGGCCACTATCCCCGTTTTTCAACATATCCGACTGAATGGTTGAGATGGCAGTCTCGACATCAATGGTCTATCTACCGTGGCACATAGTGTATATGAGGCTATCATAAGACTCTGAAAAAGTGTTCAACAAAATTAGCGTTTGTACTTCCTTGTCAATCTTCACTTTCACACTCGTCAATTTGCAAAGTATCTGATTAAATGCGTTAATGTGATCATTAAGATCTGACCCTTTCGCCATCTTCTAATTATAAAATTGCTTTTTCATTTACGGACGATTCGACAACAATTTCGTCATGTACAAGTTGTCTAACTTCTTCCAAAGTCTTGCGGTAGTCTTTTAATCAATAACATTATAAAGGACATCATCCGCCAAATATAGTTGAATCAAGATTTTCACAATTTCATCCAATTCTTTCTACTCTTTATCGCTTATAGACGTTGGATGCTTCTCTACACCAAGGAGTGCATGTTGCAAACCCTTTTTGAATTAGAATGTCTTTTATCTTCACATTTCATAGTTCATAGTTGTTTTTCTGGGTGAATTTTTCTATTTCATACTTCACATTTGATCCCTTAATCATCATGTCTTGAATCTAAACTTGAAGTTTTGATACCATTTGTTGGGGAATCACAAAAGCAAACTCTGAATTCGGATCACACAATAATAAGCAAATAAAAATAAAGCATGCATAAGTACACATGATTTTTACATGAAAAAAAAAAAAAAAAACTCTTGTAGAAAAAAACCACATCACAAAAACAACAACAATAACTACGAAAGCGAAAAATACAAGAAATGAATGCGCTTACAACAAGAAAATCCTCATTTTCTCGTCTCCAAACCGTAAAAATGTTTAAGCGCTGATTGGAATACCATAATCTCACAATTACACCCATATATATAACATAAAACAGAGAATATGAAATTAAACATGTAATTATATAAAATTGTGTGTGCCGTCGATCTAACCATTGATCAAGCACCACATGTTTGATCACAAGATCATACCCAAAAGTATCTCAATTAAGATTATATAAAATTACATCGATATCAATCCGTATAATTTTTGGAGCTCACTTAATCCATCACACTGTCAAATTCACTGAGATTAAGTTGCATGCATGTATTGAAAACATCTGATATGACAACAATGTAATAGAAAATAGATGGAATGTCTAGACAATCAATGCATACATGAAGGTGGCCCCACAGCCAGGGCCGCACCGAATCCACTCCCCTACGCCCAGTTAGACACAAGCAAAGGGACGGTTGAGAAGAAAAAAAAAAAAAAAAAAAAAAAGCCCAGGAAAACCGAGAACCTGACCACAGCATTGACGATTGGCCCAAGAGCTTCCACCGTTTGATTTCTCGACATGGGCCGTAAACTTGTGGCCAACAATATCAACGGTCTGAATCATTCTGATGTTGGGGACCACAACCTACCGTCGCATTTCACAAAATATGATACCCACCAATGAAATTCATTGGCTACTTTTCAACCCAACACCAACGGTTGAAAGACAACCGATCATATGCAGATTTGTGGTACGGTACCATCTTTACGGCTAACATGGCACCTTTTTTTTTTTTTTTTTAAGGACATCAGTGTCATGGAAACAGTGGGCCCCACCGTGAAGATCGACTGGGACGTTCCACCCATTAGTGGGCCACACCTTTCAAATCATATTAAACGACCGACTGTCTGATTTAACATTCTGTCGTAACCGTACCCACCTATTGGCTGGATCTGCATGGTTCTTCCAAAGGGTGAATGTTGGGGAGGAACTGGCACTGCTTCGGTGGATCCACACCATCCATCCATTTTTAAAGATCATTGCAGGGATTTATACCACAAATGAAGCGGATGTAAATCTCAGTTGGATCACACCACAGGAAAAAGTAGTGATTGACCATTCAACTTCTTGTGGGCCACAAAAGCTTTGGATCAAGCTGATATTTGTATGGTCCCTTAATCCATGTCTTTGTGACCTTATCAAAAAGGTTGGATGGAAAATAAACATTCCGGTGGCCCCCCATGATGTTTTTAATGGTGGCTATTCAATCACCATAGTTTCATGTGGTGTGGTCTACCTAAGATTCATTTCCAGTAATGTGATCTAAAATGATCTTTTAAAAGGGATGGACGGCTGCGATATAGGGCACATGCATCAAGGTAGGCCCCACAGTCAGGGATCCACGTCGGTAGATCCGGCAATTCCCGAAGCCGCGCCCGGGAGGTACGCTGGTTAGGTCCGTCCAACCGCGGATCCAGCCCGATTTATGCGGCCCTGACCGTGGGGCCCACCTCGATGTATGTGTCCTATATGAACGCCGTCCATACCTTTTGCCAGCTCATTGCATGGTCCAAAAATGAAAAATGAAGAAGAAACAAATCTCAGGTGGACCACTTATGGTACGGTTGCATGGATGTGATTGGTCTCCCGTTCAAAGCGCCCATACAAGCCTGGTTATATACCGGAGCATGCGTACAACTAACAAAGCACCACGTATGGAAGCACGTGCATAAGATCCACGCCGTCCATCAGTCGCGCTGCATGATGTTGACCTTGGACACCAAAATTTAGTCGGTACGAAACTTAGGTGGGCCACACAATTAAGGAAGAGTTCGTATGGGACACCCACACGTTAGATGTGTACGGAGATTTATATATGCCATCCAACCCATTGACTCGCCAGAAATCACTCTATTCTGAAACTGGACGGTTCATACTATTTTGAGGCCCATCTAAGTTTCAGATAAGTGTGATTTTTCGGATCAAGGGTTAAGATACGTTCGTTCACCTGATGGACGGTTTGGATCTTATCCACATCAAGTCGTCCATCTACGTCAGCGAATACCGACGCTCCAGTTGTGACTAGGACAACGCGGAGTCACGCAGACGTTTTCGGAAAAGGTCTAGTTAACGTTTAGAAGCGTAACCTACGACGTTGATGTTAGCATTCAACGAGTCCAACATGTTAGCTGTCAACACGTTCTCGGGAATCTTTAGACATTACGAACCTTTATTTTCAGACGGTGGTCAACGCAGAGCTAACGTGCTCCGGAGATCAGGCAATTAACCAAAGCCATTGGATCCGAGCCATCAGTTTAATGGTTAAGATCATCCGTCTCCATCTTTCTTCAGGAGTGGACCCCACGTTGTTGTCTGAAAACCTTAGAAGGGTCATTTGGAAAAATCTCAAACTGGACCATGATCTATCGAATTGGTAAACACTAAAATGGACGTTTCAGATTCAATAAGAAGACATTAGGATCTGTACTTTTGATCCATGCCAGGTGTGTATTGGTAGTGCATGAAATGGGCGTTGCTGCTAGAGTAGAAATGTCATATAAGATGAAGAAATGATAAGTGGACCGCAAGCATGTATTGTCAGTCATAACAAGAGAGAGCCATTGGTTTGGCCCATAGTGCCCCAAGATCTTCTATTTTGGAATCTTGGCCGCCCAATCTCCAACATTTTATCAATTGAATGTGGACCATTGTTACATTTCTTTTTTTAGTAATTCATTTTCAAGCCACCAAGTAAAAGGTTAAGAATTTAAAGATTTCCTAAAAGGGATATTTGATAAATTATTCATCTAATGGTGGTAGCTCACAATATACTAATGGGTTCCATCACTAAGGGCCCGTTTGGATACCACCAAATAAGTTACTTTTTATGCTTACATTAGTAGATAAATAACTTATTTCAGATAAGTAAGTTTGATTTACTATTAATTATAAGTAACTTTTTTAATTAAAAGTATTTAATCACTTTAGTTAATTTTCTTAGCTTTTTTTATTTTTCATAAGTTAGCTAAAGAGAAGCATACCAGAGAAGAAGGGAGGAAAGATTGCTAAGTATTTTATTTACCAAACATAATTATATCCTTAATAAGTAGAGACTAAGATAAGCTACTTGCGGCATAAGTAACTTATGATCCAAATGCCTCATAAGGGCCCGTTTGGATACCAGCAAATAAGTTATTTTTCCTACTTATAATAGTAGAAAATAACTTATTTAAGATAAGTAAGTTTGTTTATGATCATTTATAAATAGCTTTTTTTTAAAAAAATTACTTAATCACCTTAGTGTAACAAGTAAAAATCAAGATAAGTTGCTTAAGGCATAAGTAACTTAAGAAACTTATGATCCAAATGGCCTTGAGGGCCCATTTGATGCCACCCAATAGGTAACTTTTAAACTTATGTTAACGAGTTACCTTTTTAACTAAAGTTAATTTGGTTATTAAACTCTAATAAGTAACTTATAACACAAAGCAACTTGTTTTAATAAGGTTTTTTTTTTTTTTTTTTTTTTTTTTTTTTTTTTTTACTTACAAAAGTAACCTAATAACTTGTGAATAGTATAATGCCCATGAGAAAAAAATTGAATTTGAGAGAGAGATTTCATATCTCATCTCTTTCCTATCTTATCTCTACCCCTAATCACTCTTCCTTTTTTATATTCATAACTCTCTTAAGTATTTCTCTGTATCTCAAACGAGCCTTTCTTTTTAATGAGTGTGTTGTAAAAGGAGTTCTACTCCAACTCAAATATTAACCAAAGACACCTAACGACAATTGAGAAAAGGGGAGGGAGAATTTTGGATAGCTTAGATCCAGTAATTTTACTGTCATTATTTTAATATTTTTTAATGTATTAATGTAATTTAACTTGATCTATGCAATGAATAGTGTGGATCGGCCACACGTTCATTGCATTGATCTGTGAGTAAATACAATATAAAGATGATGGAAGTCTATAATCCCATGCGAAGTTTCTTCTCGTAGATATTGATTGGTGTGTATCTGATCAAATCAGATTAGATCTATATGCATCATACGATCTCTAAGGTCAAAATATGCAAGGACCCTAACTTATATATCAATCTGACCATCGGATTGGCTACACTAGCCAAATCTGGAAGTGTTTGATAAGGAAATATAATATTTCTGTACAAGTGTTGGTATCACTTAGCCTAGATCGATTATCAGTGTATGTGTGATTAGATTCACACCATTCATCCAATGTGTAGAAGCAAAATATGCAAAGACCTCAAAAATCTGAAAGATCCAATCATCCAGTGGGTCACCCCGATCAATCATTTTCCATTCAATTTGAGAATCTTAAAAAGCAAAAAAAAAATCTAAATTTTGATTATTGAATTTAATAAACATATTATTTCAATTATTTGGTCATTTAAGTTTTGTCCACCTATGATGATAATCAAAGGCTGGCCCAGTCACGCCCCAAACCCCGAAACCGGGCTCACAAAATTCTCGATCGCCGAATTCGGTGCTGACAGTCTCCGTAGTACCCCCATTCTCAGCTCTCAGCGTCCATACGCCAGATTCCGATCATGGGATTCTATAAGGAGAATTTTTTAATGTACATTTAACTCGTAATAAGCATAACCACAAGTTTATCCAAATCACAAAGGCAACATCATCATCACATATCCACTAATATAAACAGTTGAATATAGTGCTAAAAGGGAAATACATATGACAAAATTAAAGTTTCAGAAGTCAGTTGCACACTCCAAGCTCAACGTTGCTACAAACTAATGCCACCTGCACGCATTTATCGTGCATAAGCTTATAGAAAGCTTAGAGGGTGGTGTAAGTGTGTGCATAAGATAAGTGTCAAGTATTCAATACAATGCCTTAATCATATAATATCGGAATTACTACAATATCGGAATTACTAACAAGATCATGAATCATACATATCAGAGTAAGCGGAAATACTGCAAGTCTATAAATCATACAATATCAGAGTACGCAATACAGATCAGCTATGCAAATGAGGAGTCATAGAGAGTCAAATATCAGATGTCGAGGATACAATGCAATATGTAAATCTTGCTAAGTCTGTCTAAGCCATATAAGTGCAGAAACATAACAACCCAAAAATGTCATATGTCTGCGGATGTAATGCAATATGCGATGCGAATGAAATGACCAATCTGGATTGTGAAGTCGGGATGATAGTACGTAGTATCGCAGGCTACAGGGTCCACTACAAGGGATTTCTCTCCAAACTAGTCACATACCTAAATTTGGATAGTCAGACTCAATGTGGTAAACTCCTGATCTCATGTTAGTCACGCACCCCAACCGAAATCTTGGCTATTGCGAAGGTACAAGTAACAAATAGTTGCGCACCACCAGCTCAAGTGGATAGTGAATGAATGAATGAGTATGCAACTCCTGCTCAATAAGTCCACATATTAGTATTGTACATCTTTGGAATCATTATCGGAGTCTAGTACACTCCAAGCTGGCTACCGCCCCAACCAGCCGTGTAGCCCAGCGAGTGGAAAAGACGTCATTACCCGCCTGCCAGTAGTATACTAATGCCTACCTGGCTCGTCGATAGCGGACCCATTTGGGAGCTGGTCAAACTCAGCCTAACTTACAGCCCCTCACTCGAGCAGATAAGGCCACACCCCCTCCCAACCGACCATGACACAGTAGGAGACCCGACCTCCTGGTATTCGACACTCGGGCGCTCATATATCCACTCGGTCTCGACGTTAGAGTGTCTCCTGGCCTCGGAGGTTTAGAGACTTTCACCCACAAACATCCAAAGTGCCCAGATGCTCGAACTCAAACATTTTCGGTGTCCCATATGGTCATCCACGACATGCCTGTAGAGGTCACAGCCCTGATGTCGCTAGGACATATAATAATCACAATCACACAATGCAAGATGCATGAGTCATATAGTCCAATCATGCATCAATCCTGCGCATACCGTGCGCTCTTGTGAGATAACTCCACCTATCAGGGAGTCCCATAAATCATCTGTACTATGACAAATACAATGGTCAATCAAATCTCATAATAAACATGCAGATGATGCGTATGGGCATGTATCATGATGCTATGCTGTCACATACTCATAATCGATATCAATAATCGGCATCAACAATCGGCCTCGACAATGTGGACATTTAACTAACATTGCCCCCAAGGAATGACCCACATAAAGCCTAACATATAGTGGACCCATGGCCTCACACAAGGGCCTAATATATAACACCATAGGCCTCACTCAAGAGCTTAATACACATCACGATGTGCCTCTCATATGGGCCTAATATATATCACGATGGGCTTCATCGCCTGGCCCTTAAATGCACCACAATAGGCCTCATCACATAGGCCTCATATACATCACAGTGGGCCTTAAATACGGGCTGAATACACATCACAACAGGCCTCAAATATGGGCTGCATATACATCCCATTGGGCCTCAAACACAGGCTGAATACACATCACAATGGGCCGCATATACATCACATTGGGCCTCCAACACGGGCCGAATGCACATCACAATGGGCCTCAAATACGGGCCGCATGTACATCACATTAGGCCTCGACAATCAGCCTCGATATCTGGCCTCGACAATAGGAATCAGAATCGGTCTCGATAATCGGAATTAGAATCGGAATCGGCCTTGACAATCGGAATCGAAATCGGCCTTGACAATCGTCTTCGATAATCGGAATCGGCATCGATAATCAGCCTCGACAATCGGAATCGGAACAGTCTCAACAATCAACCTCAATAATCGGAATCAGAATCGACAATCGGAATCGGAATCGACATTAACAATCAGCCTCGACAATCGGAATCGATCTCGACAATCAGGATCGAAATCGGCCTCGACAATCGGAATCGGAATCGGCCTCAACAATCGGCTTCGACAATCGGAATCGGAATCAGCCTCAACAATTGGCCTCGACAATTAAAATCGAAATCAACAATTAGAATCGGAATCGGCCTCAACAATAGGCCTCGACAATCGGAATCGGCCTCGACAATCGGGATCGGAATCAGCCTCGACAATCGGAATCGGGATCGGCCTCGACAATCGGAATCGGCCTCAATAATCAGAATTGGAATCGGCCTCAACAATCGACCTCGACAATAAGAATCGGCCTCGATAAACGGAATCGACCTCGACAATTGGAATTAGCCTCGACAATCAGAATCGGCCTCGATAAACGAAATCGGCCTCAACAATCGGATCGGCCTCGACAATCGGAATCGGTCTCGATAAACGGAATCGGCCTCAACAATCGGCCTCGATAATCGGAATCGACCTCAATAAATGGAATCAGCCTCGACAATCGGAATCGATATTAACAATCGGAATCGGCCTCGATAAACGAAATCGGCCTCGATAATGGAATCGGCCTAGGCAATCGGAATCGGCCTCGACAATCAGAATCGGCCTCGACAATCGAAATCGGCCTCGATAATTTGCCGAACAGGCTTAAGGGAAGGTCACAATGTGGATATTAAACCATCATTGCCCATCAAAATGGTCATTTAACTAACATTGCTCCCAAGGAGTGGCCCACATAGAGCCAAACGTATAGTGGGCCATGGCCTCACACAAGGGCCTCACATACATCACAATGGGTCACATACTTGGGCCTAATTTACATCACAATGGGCCTAATCGTATGGGCTGGAGGTACATCGCAATGGGCCACGTCCCATGGGCCTCAAATGCAACAAGATGGGCCTCATGTACATCAAGTGGGTCGTATCAATGGGTCACACCAATGGGCCTTAAATACATCAGGGTGGGCCTCATGGATCAGTCATAAATACATCATGGTAGGGCCCATGTATATTCTCTATCCAATCTGATCATATGGTCACAAAGACCTGCATTAAGAGGGAAAACAAATTTCATGTAGATCCGAAACTTTTATGACCCAAAAAGGGTTTCAATGGTGGACATTCAACCTCCACTGTTTCTACAGTGTGGCTCATCTGATAGACAGCGTGGATATAGAATAAATACATCAGGGGTGGGTCCCACCATTCTAAACAGATGGACGACGTGGAATAAATCACATATAGCACTGTGGGGTCCGTCCAAACAGTCCAACACCGTCCAGCACGGTTGGACGGTGTGGATGGAATAAATACATCAAGGAGTGGCCCACATGGCACCGTCCAGAGATGGACGGTGCAGGTACAAAATACATACAATAAGGTAGGCCCCACCCCACACGTGCAGCACGTGTGGGTGGGTCCCATACCCAAAATAAAAAGGGATGGACGGTATGTATAAAATGCATACATCAAGGAGGATCTCACCATCCAGGCCTTTGCACTGGACGGCGCAGATAGAATACTGCAGCACGGTGGGTCACGTCCCACGTGAACGACCACCTCATCAGGGCCCCACCGCCCCTACGTGGACAGTGCTAGATATACAATATATACATCGATGTGGGACCCATGGTCCATGGACGGACGGTGGATAAAACGCATCTATCAGGTGGGTCCCACACAGACGGTCGGCCTGGATTCAATACGTCATCAAGTGGGTCCACATGTGGGGCCCACCTGCTGGGGATGGAGCTGACATTAGCGTTTTCCTTCATCTAGCATCCAACATTCTGGACAGACAGCGTGGATATCATAGATAAATCATAGTGGTATCCAACCGTCCAGATGATGGACGACTGGGATAAAACACTTACATCACACGTGGGTTCCACACATGTGGATACACCACATATATCATGGTGGATTTCCACCGACCAGAGAGACTGGACGATCTGAATAAAATACATGCATTCAGGTGGTCCACCATCCAGCACACCTGGACTGTGCAAAGCAATTACATTTATTAAGGTGGGTCCCACATACACGTGGCCCACAGCTTGGGACCAAGCTGATATTCATGATTTTCCCATCGTCCAGGCAGTTGGACGGTGTGGACGGTGAGGATATACATCACAATGGGTCCACACCCCTGGACGGCGTGGATACGCCGTAGATATGTCTAAGTGGGCCCCACATCTTGGACAGATGGATGGCATGGATCTTAAAACGCATACATCACGTTGGCCCCACAGAACTTGCTGACGTCAGTCAGCAATGGGACCCCACTGACCTTGGTGGTGTCAATACAAAAGCTATATAACTAGTGTGAGGTATCCAGCCAACCCTCCCATATCAGGCGGGTCCCCATGCACAGCCCACCAGAACTTGGTGTTGTTGTACACCTGCCAATCAATTTCAAGGTGGGGTCCATCTCGTGGATTAAGTGGGCCATACAATCATCATCATCATCATCAAGAACAAGAGAGAGAGAGGAGAGAGAGAGAGACGTCGGATGGTGGAGGGACCCCGCCACTAGGGCCCCTCTTTGAATAATGCATACATCAAGATGGGTCCCACCATATGTGGGCCCTCAAATCATCAAAATCAACAAAAAGATCACCCACATTTAATCTTCTCGGACTCCTCCTCCCACCGATGCGATCTTGAGCGCCAAGGGGTGAATTTTAACGGTTGAGATCGGCTTTGAAGGATTGGATTGAGTGGTAGAGAGTGGGGCCACACAAAGCTCTCTCATGGAGCTTACTTGGACGTGGGTTGCTCTCATGGAGCTTGGGAGAAAAATGAAAGAGAAATGAGAGAGATAGAGAGAGGTGATGTGAGTGGAGTGATGGAGAGAGGGATGGGTGAAGTGATGAAAACTTGACTTTTGGAGATGGGTAGTTGTACTTGGGGATGGGTGTGAGTGATGGGAGTGATGTGATGTATACTTGACATTTGATGTGATGGATTCTCTCGAGATTGCAACACGCGGTGTTTTCCTCGAACTGAACGCAGGCCCACATCTCTTGGCCTGGGTATCACCTCGGCACGCGAGACGCGGCATCGGAACTGCGGCGACAGTCTAGGACACGAGCCTTACAAGCCCCACCATGTAATATAATTGGATGAATAACAATGTTGTGGATATATTTGATAGGATTTCTAAATTCAAACCATTTTGATTACCTTATGAATTATAGACTACTAGACTCGGGTGAGTAACCAAACATGTCTCATGATTAATTGGAATTAAAATAAATTGTTTGTGATTGTTTGATTAATTGATGTACTGATTGAAGTGTTTTGTTTAACTACTGTGAATATATGCTACAGTAAATCACATGCTAATCTATGCCAAATTGCATGAATTATAATAATTGTACGTTAAATTCACATATGAATGTCTTCTCCAAGTCAATAGCAACCTCCCTATTATATTAACGTAATAAAGTTCTATCATGTAACGCCCCGAAAATCGGCATCCGAGTACAAAGACCCAGATCTCGAGTTCCCAGGTGTTAACCTAATGAGAATGCACATGTGACCTCATTCAGATTCGCATTCATTCCGCGCACGGTTAATTAGAGTAACGCAATTCACTTAGCGGATCCAAAGCGAGGTAGAAATAACGAAAGATTCAGAAATATATGGCTAAGAGTCAAAAATACAATTTCAACAGTGATGATGGCCCAAGATGGGATTATACAAGCGCAATCCACAATGTACATACCCAATACGATTAAAGTGTAAAGCTTTCAGTTTACGCCCAATTCTCCAAAACATAACAGCGTTGGCACAACCCGATATAAACCTACCTATCTGAGGTCTCACTAGTACCTACATCAATGATATGTCTGGTTTGTGTTTTAAAACACCGTCCCAGGTGGGAGTGAGTAGCTAACTCAGTACCATTAGTTCTAAGTTATACATGTTATCAACACAATCAACGCAATTAATGATAAACAAAAAATCAAACAATTCTTAAATACTCTTATTAAATATGCATATGAAGATATGACATGATGCATGCCCTTTTCAAACAACACTCCCTCATAGGCGACTTCAACGCCAGGTCGTCACATCCTATCTAATGCAATACAATTATTGTGTATATTAGCCTAGTAATTATTAAGTTTCATTCATCTAGTATATTGACAAAGCTAGGATTCCAACGTTATATCACGAGTTCTTATCCGAATCACGTGACTAGTTGTTGCACGTAGCGACTCCTTACCAATGTCGCTTGATCCAAATTTATGTGTCACTCACTTATCTCACAAATCAACAATTCCAAAGGTACGGTATGATACCTAAATGTATGAGGATCAATCCGGTATGGGTGGTCACCCAAACCGAGCATGATCACTAAATTCTGAGGTTGTAACAGCCCACGACACACTGCCCGGACCGACTAGAGCGCTATTTTTGAAGGGCTGCCCGGATCAAACGACTCACTTTAACCCACACTCAGACCACATCCCGGATGAATAGTGGCTGGGGCGTTATAGAGGTATGGGCTTATCACATAAAACCAAATCACCACAAGAAAATGGCTTGTCACCCAATTCATTCATGTCCAGGTCGTTCGAACGGTACTATAGCACGAAACCATCGGCCGGGTAATTTGACGAGAGTCATTCGAATAATGATCTATCACCTCCATTAGTGTTCACTGGTCACTACGAGGAGGCTCGTCACCCCAGCGTATGCCGACAGCTCAAACACAGTGTCCCATACCACCATGCCCAGCTTATGAATCTTAGTGGATTGTATCGCACTAACGGTTATGAATAGACCATCAATTTGGAACGTGGTATCCTATATTCAATTTGGTCGTGTCATACATTGTGAACATACATGATCAGTCGAATAGTGGACTAATTCGATTGATTTGGTAGAACCCCGACGCAACTAACATTGGGTGCAAGCAACCCGTGTAGTCCAGCTAATGTTGGTTGTCCATGTTCAACCTGGGCCGATCAAACAAGCCTAGGGTGGCCGCCCTAACTTGGGCCACCCTTTTAGTTCAAGCGGTTAGCCAACTGACCCAACATCGTAGCAATCCTAGGTATCGCTTGGACTAAACACTACATCACACAATTAGAGCATAGGTTCTACTACACAACCACTTAGGCATTTCATCGACAATGTAAGCATACATCAGATACTACGTTTACTAAGGTATTAAATCAAACATGTGAGCATGCATAAAGTAATACAATCACTTAAGTATTAAATTAAGCACATGAGCATCGAAAAAGCAATACATTCCATCATTCAAGCATTTCATCAAACATTTAGCATCTATGTGACGCTCCATCACTGTAATCACATGTGGGCGGGCGCACATGGGCAGACACTGAGTGGACGGGGCATGAGGACTTAAGCGAGTTACAGTGATTGGTAGGCTACTGTCTGATGTTGTGGTGACTATAAGTTAGATTCTTTCCTTAACTATCGTGATGCGTTTTAAATCAGTGAGCCTATCTTGATATTTGGACTAGATCCGCCGTAGTTCTGTGGACCCCCATCATTCGTATGCATGTTGCGATTGATGATTGATTAAAGCAGATGTCATTGGGCTGAGATGTTTATGTGACTCCTTGTGAGACGGAGTTATTCCCACATGATGGCGCGATACGCACAGGTTTGATGTATGGCCTAGATGAAGTTGATGGTATTTGTGGCTCTTCAGGATTTACATATTGCATGACATCATCGGCATCTGATATTTAGTTCTCTATAATTTTGCGTTTGCAGAGTCGATTCGCATTGCATATTCTGATATTGAATGATTTATAGACTTGCAGTATTTTCGCTTACTCTGATATTGCATACTTGACACTTATCTTGCGCACACACTTTTACCTCTCTCTAAGCTTTCTATAAGCTTATGCACGATAGATGAGTGCAAGTGGCGTTAAGTTACAGTAGCGTTGAACTTGGAGCGTGCAGCTGTCTACTGGAGCTTTGATTATCGATATATGTATTTTTCTTTCTGCATTGTATTCAAATGTTTATATTAGTGGATATGTGATAATGATGTTACCTTGTGATTTGGGTAAACTTGTGGTTATGCTTATTACGAGTTAAATGTACGTTGAAAAATTCTCCTTGTACGATCCCAGGATCAAAATCTAGGCTTATGCACGCTAAGAGCTGAGAATAGGGTACTACGGAGACTGTCGACACCGGATTTGACGATCGAAAATTTTGTGAGCTCGATTTCCGAGTTTGGGACGTGACAATCCATATCTAACAAATAGCATATATTATAGACAAATCAAAATATTTACATATTAGCATGTACAAATTCATCTACATGCATCTAATAATTAACTGAGAATCTTAAGGGTCGATAAATGATAACCTAGAGATAATGGTCTGTACCTTTACAATGATCCGCCCGACTCAAATCGCTCTTAAGATTAGGGATTTAAGAAAAACCACAAATTCTTATACAAACACCACGAACTACATTGAGATTCGTGTAATTCATCCTATAAAAACCTAAGTTGGGAAGTAAGATTTGTTTCTTACCTCCCAATCACGAGTGGGGTGGATTCGACGGATGAAAATGATTGATGCTAGGGCTTTGATCGGAGAAAACCGATGAAGGGAAGCACCAAAAACTCCCAACTCCTACTCTCACTCTTCTTCTCTTCTTCTTTCTCTTTCTCTTTTTCTTTCTATTTCTCTTTCTCTCTTTCTCTCCTTTGACAAATGCAAATTCGTATGGAGAGATAGGGTGCCCAAATGAAGCCCTTATATATTTCCAGAAGTTGTGCAAATGGCCCGAAGGGCTAAGTTTTCATTATACGAGTCCTACGGGAGAGTGTTTCTAACCTTTAGGACTCATTGCGGGATATATATGTCGATATACATCGTAGGATAGTTAGCCGTAATGATGATCTACGTATGGATACATCGGGTCACCGTTTAGATGCACTGATCGACGGGTATGATCAGAAGTCTATTCGACGGTCACCGATGATCGATCGGGGCCGCGGCTATACGGATATGTATGAAGAAATATCTTTAGTTGATACCCCGACTTTGGCAATGAATTGACGGTCCGAAAGCTACAACTTTGTGAAAAAATAAATGGACTTATTTCACTTAAGTTCCATATTTTCATATAAAATATTCACACAACCCAAGCACTCGACTTGCGAGTCCAGGTTGAACGATTCGAGATGCAATCTTAGCTCGATGTCCCGCGATAGACGTCAAGCCCACTAAGACGAATATATTTCTATAGCTCGGGTCTAGTGGCCCACTAACGAGTGGTCTAGAACTTGTTTAGATAATCAGTGCATTTCTAGAATGAATTAGGTATCAAGATTTCTTGTGCGCAAATATTAAGATTTTGATTAACTATATTCATAGTGTGACCTATTTATAATTAGCAGAAACGGTAATTCAGTCTTAATAACTCTAAATCGTTGGTTTTTAGGCTAAAGGAATAACTGGATTGATTTGGTTTGTTAATTAAGATCTGACCCCTACTTGTCTCGGCTTTGGGTAGATCTTTATTTAGTTACGGTTGTCTCGATTAGTCAGTGATAGGTCGGCTATATTTGAACCCTACGTGAACAAATCTCGAGGCTAAGCTTGATGTTTAAGTGATCGGGCGGATTCGTTGGCTTCCTAAGGTTGATTGATCGGATTTATGCGGTTCTTTACTGGTGTTATCCGTGTATAGGCTCACTTCGAACGTTAAGGGTCAATAAGCGACAACGTAGGCTAGTTATATCAAGATTTTCAAGAGTTTTTGAAAATTCAAAATAGTGAAAATCCAGGACATTACATAACAACCCCACCATAATATGTGTTATATATCCTCATCGTCTATCCAATTTTTTAATTCATGAGCCCAAAAAATAATGTAAATATAAAGCTCAAGTGGACCACACCACAGAAAACAATATAAATTAAATGCCTAAATTGAAAACTCTTTGCATCACATAAGTTCTGGATTAAGCTAAGTATACGTGGCATTATGAACAAATTTAACAGCAAGCAAACATTATGGTGGGCCCTAGGAAGGTTCCAACAGCGGGTGTCATTATCCCCATGACTTTCTACCGTGCGCCCCCTTGAGCTTTCGGTTTACCTCATTTTTTTTGGCTCGGGCCTAAAATGATATGGAAAAAAAAAAAGGATGGATAGTGTTAATACAACGCGCACACGTCATGGTGAGGGCCAAAGATCTTTGCCGCGTCAACGCAGCTTAGCATGATCAGCTTTGTGAAAGCTTGTAAGGAGGGATAAAGTTGTCATTTATAGAAGGTAATAATTTAAAATCACTTACCACATTCTTCGTTAAAAATTAAGCTAGAGGAGGGAATCTTGAAAAAATAATATTTTTTTAATCAAAAATCAAACTAAGCACTTAAGGTTTTGGATTTACCGAACAATCTAAATCAGAAAAAATCACAAAAAATAGTCCATTTTAATAATAAGTGCTAAAAATAAGTTTTACCTAATAAACCCTAACAGCCTTATCTAAGACCACATGACCCAAACACATCAAGACTATCCAAAGATAATAGAGCCAAACTACAGGTTTGCTTACATCCAGGAAGGTTCTAACCAAAAGCACAACTCAGGTGAGTTGGGTCAGGTCAAGGGTTAACCCAAACCCAAACCCAACCCAACCTCAAAACAACCCAACCCAGAGTCCAAACTAACTCATTCTCCAACTCGAGGTGGCCACTTGGATCCAACCCAAATTTAAATTGGGTTCTTGTTTTTCCACCTAACCCAATCTCACCCAAGGACTTTAACGACCCCAACTTTAAAGATTAGGTCAACCCAAACACAAGCTGCAGCAGCCCTAGTCAAATACACGGTTGAGAAAGATACCATCAATGGTCCACTTCAAAGGAAGAAAGATAACATCACCTCCTGGTCGATTATTTAAAAAATTGTGAAAGTGGGTTCTATTTTCCTCTGATTCTAATTCGACCCTCCATGGAAATATCCAAGATCAGAAGATCCCGGCCAATGATCTTGCTGATCTTTTATTGTTTTCTCTTCTTAATAGTCTATTTAAAGACCTCAAATCTATAAATTAATGTTGTTCGTTTTAAGAGATTTTTGTGATGTGGTCCATCTACAGTAAACCTTATCGTTTCAACGGTCTGGATCATGGGCCATTGGCTCCACTTGCTAAGATTGACAACCCGTGTATACTACCTATCCTCCGGTCGAGGATGGAATGGTTTTCTTTTTGGTGTTGAATATTCGTGTCTTACGACTCAGTGGAGCTTGACCGAATGAGTCGAGACTTTGTCTTCGTAGTCCACACAAATGAAAACTATTGCAAGATCTGCGGCTAGGATCATCCAGTCTGGGAGATTCTTAAATCATGGTCCATCGACGATGAGACACAATAGATCAACGGCCTAGATTACCTAATCATGGAGTCCCACTTGTCAGATAGCCTTATCTGTTATTCCATCTTTGAATCCCTTGCCCCTTCTGAAATTTGAGAAAGGCACTTCCTGAATCGGTGGTCCGCTCGATCTCCACCTTATATTTCCTTCATGGACCGTGATCAGGACGTTTCCTCTAATTAGCCTCACCATGGGTAGGCCATGGCTCGAAAGATCGCACCATTCATCAGTGACCTTTTGCTCTGTGTATCTGAACCGTTGGTCATTTTAGTTCCCAACTACCTGTTTTCAGATCATCCTGACTATGAAATTAAGACGGCCCAGTCACCATGGCCAATCATTTTGGATCCCCAATCAAATGGACGTTTACGATCATTGTAATATAGGCCGGGCTGGCTAACACCACTCAGCTAGCTGGTGTCAAAGCTCTGTGGGCCACACTTTGATGTATGCGTTTTATCCAGGCCGTCCATAGATTTTCCCATCTCATTTTAGTGAATAAACCCAAAATCTAGGAAGATTAAATTCTCAGGTGTACCACACCATAGGAAAATAGTGTTGATTGAACTTCCACCGTTAAAAAGTTCCAAAAGCCCACTGTAATGTTTATTTGCCATCCAACCTGTTGATTAGGCCACACAGACATGGATGAAGGGAAAACACAAATATCAGCTTGATCCAAAACTTTTATCGCCCACAAGTTTTCAATGGTAACCGTCCAATCCTCACTGTTTCTTGTGGTGTGGTCCACCTGAGATCTGTATCTAAATCATTTTTTGGTTCAAGCTCTATAATTATCCCAAAAAATAGATGGACCGTTTGGATAAAACATATATATATCATAGTGTGGTCTACAGAGCCTTGGTACCAGATAGGTGGCTGGTGTTGGGATCAGTATACAAACCGCGTCCGGGCTGGCCTGCCAGGCGGACCACCAATTAGAGTGGTCATGTGCGGGCTACAGAACTTGAAACGGTCCTCGTGTCTTTCCCCACATGCGTCCAAACACCGTCGACTTTGACGGAGTCGCCCACCACCAGCGTATAATACACGTGTCCCCCGTCTTCCCACTCGTGGCGACTCCGCCGGTCTCGCACGTGCCCGCACGTGCTGACTGGGACAGATGCTGTAATTGGGTCCTAGATCCGAGGATTTGGATAGTGTACCTGAGTTGTAGGATTCTGTAGGGATACAGGTTCAGTGGTCTGGATTACAGACCATTCATCTGATGGGCCCTTCGTATATGGACCAGATCTCATCATATGAACGGCCTGGATCATCCATCACACTCGGCCAGAGTATCAAAGTTTTTTTTTTTTTTTTTTTTTTGGCCTTTTTCTGTTCGTTATTTATTAACATCCTTTCACTATGAGTCCCATCATATCAATGGCATGGATCAACGGTCAAGGCCCACTGGCCCTAATTGTACGGACTTTCGAAGGGAGAGATCTTGTGTGGAGCCCATGGAGATGTTCGTGACAAATCCACTCCGTCAATCTGTTTTGAAAGAGCATGGTAGTACAGGATTCTAAAAATCAGGCAGATCCAAAACTCATGTGGGCCATACCACACGAAACATTGGGGATTGAACGGCTGGCAGTTACAGAAGTTTTGTATTGGAATGATATCTCTTCCTACAGTTTATCTGAGTTTGTGATAATTCCATGAACGGTTTGGATGGCATATAAACATCATGGTCAGCTCCAGGAAGGTTTCAACGGTGGACGTTGCTGTTCCCACTGTTTTATTGGTATGGCCCACCTGAGATTTATTTTTAGAATCGTATCCTATGGTAGTCTTTCAAAACAGATTGACGGAGTTGATTTGTCACGGACGTCTCTATGGACCCCACACAGCCCCGGGTTTACGCAGCGCGTGAAACTCCTAATCTCTGCGGGGCCCACAATATTGAATATGTAACATCTACTCCGTCCATCAGATTCTATTTTTGATTCTAGGCCGTGAGAAAAAAAAATCAGCCAGATCTAAAACTCAGGTGTGCCAGATCACAAGGAACCAAAGTGAAGGGATGCCAACCGTAGATTTGTTAGTGGGGCCACTATAGTGTGTATCTTTCATCAAACCCGTTAATCAGGTGTAAATCAACGGTAAGAAACAAAGATGCGTAATTCAGCCAGATAAAACACTCATGCGAGACACCCCTTGAAATTAGATTTCTTTTTTTTAATGTACGGTTAAAATAATTTTTTGTCCTTATGGACGGATTTCATATAAAAGATGGTGGGGCCATAGAGCTTTCATGCGCTGCCTAAATAAGATGTTGCAGACGATTCTGGCCCACTTCTCATTACTACTCGGCCAGGGGTGCAATATGAGTCCAGCTGTGGTACATCACACTTATACCTCGTACTAGGGTTGTACACGAGTCAATCCGGGTCGAACTGGGCTCAACCCAGCTTGGCCAGGTTGCCAGCCACACCCACCGGTCACCGAGCCAACATGTGTAACCTGAATTCGGCTCAGTCAGTAGTCGGTCGAGTTCGGGCCGAGTTCAGGCCAATTTTGGGCCTGCTCCATCTACGATGGAATGGACGGCGTTCTCACTTCTCTATCTCAAATGATATATATATATATATATATATATATATATATATATATATATATAACAAACGACCGCGTCAAACTGGGTCGGGCTGGGTCGAGTTGAGCCGAACTAGGATATGTTTGAATTCGGCCCGAACTCAATTTCGAGTTGAAGAAAATGGCCCGGCTCGGACCCAACTTAATTTCGGGTCGGGCCGAGTCGAGCGAGTTAACAGGGCTAGCCCGATTTGTGTACAACCCTACCTCGTATAGATCTATGTGAGTGGAACTTTGATGCGATCCACTCCGTCCATCAGATATGATGCCCCGTATTCACCTTGCAATTCAGAAATCTCGACCATTCGGAACTCATGTAGGTCACACCTTCAGAAAATGCTTGGATAGGACACTCACCGTTAGTTTTGTGTAGGGCCTACTGTGGTGTTTATATACCATTTAATCCATCCATCTGATGTGCCTCCTCAGAATGAAAAGAATTACCCAAAAATCTTAATATTCTAAAATCCTGGACCATACGATGTAAATTTCTCTAAATGTAGAGGTTGTACGGTATAATGTAATGAGGCATTCACACGGGGTCATGTAAGATCCACGGTGCCCAACCTAAGGACATACATTATCCATGTGCGAGCCACAGTATCAACCTTGGTAAAAGAAAAATAAAATAATAAAATAAAAATAAAAACAAAAACATTCATACTACCTATTTTTACTTTTACTTGCTATATAAATTATACTCTCTTGAAATTTTTTTTATAAAACTTGAAATCAATTGATAGAATAAAAATTGTCACCAGACTAATAGTATTATCACATCTAATTATGCCAAAATAAAGGTACTGTCATCATAAATATATGGGAGGATTGTCGGAGTGGATCCCACGGAGGTGGAAACAATGGTCTTAACAGCCTTCTTTGGTGGTAGCGGTGGCGGTGGTGGTGGTGGTCCTCTCCTCTGTCTCTCTCTCTTGAATTAATGGTGGCAGTCCTCTCTCTCAAAAAAAAAAAGTCCGAAAACCTAAAGATGAGTTAGAATGTGGGTTTGACCTCACAAATATGCTTAGGGAATGATAATATGGAGTTCTTCGTGAATCTCCATTGAAATCAATTCTAACCATTAACTCGGTAAAATAATTTAAGAGCATGAACTCAAGAATTGAGAAAGAAGCCAGCAAGGATGAACTACATGAAAGGAAACAAGCAAGTCAAAAAATGCCGCCGTTCTCTCTGTTGGGGGCCATAAAGGCCCTGATTGAAGATAACATCAACGCTCTCTCATGTACAATAATGCCCTGAAGCGAACAAACGAATCAAATCTCCTAAATACTGGGCTCATATGCAACTTCGGATCCTCAGAGCCTGTCTGTTAACACTAAATTTTTATACTTAACGTGGAATTAGAAAAATGCTCCATGTTTAGTGGTAATTGTTAAAGAGCTAGGCTTTAGATTTCAGATTCAGGCTTCTTTAGACTTCAGATTTCACAAACGGGCCATAAATCTCTTCTCCAAAACTTGGTCATGAGCTAGGCGATACCATGCAGCAAGTGGTAGAATGATAATTTTGTATATTAAAAAAAAAAAAAAGAATAAACTTTCATCTCAGGGCTAAAAATATACTACCCTCGAGAAATTGTTAGAAAGATCCTGCCCTTAAGAAATTGGTCATTTTAAAGCCGACATCATTGTGTAATACTATCATGATAAAAATTGCTCAAATTGCTCTTCAATGAATTAATCTCAGTAGGGTTATGTGATTTATGTTCCTTTGCCAATCCATCCATTTTAGTAGCTTATATAATGACATGAACCAAAAACATAAAGTAGATCCAAATCTCGAGTGGACCACACCACATGAAACATTGGTAATTAACTATTAAAAACTCCTGAAAAAGTTTTAAATCAAGCTGATATTTGTAGTCCAAGACCTTGTGAAAATGGGAAACAAACATTCCACTGGCACTTTAAGAGTTTTAATGGCGAGTATTCAATCACACTATTTTCCTACGGTGGGGATTTAAATATGCTTCAATTTATATAAATCTTGCCATAAAATGACCTGTAAAAACGGATGGACAGCAATGATATAAGTCACATAAATTAGAGTGGACCCCACAGTCAGAGATCCACGCCCTAACCAAAAGATGAAATAAACGGCATCATCTGTCAGTCCCTTCAGATCACCGGCTGGATTTTACCAAATGGCCCCACCTGAAAAAACAAAGTGCCACAGGAGGAAAAGCAGCATCCTCCACCACAGTCCTAATGCATCAGGACCCTACAATCCCTCTCTCTTATAAAAACCCCTACCCCTCCATTTCTCACAGAAACCCCCACCATCTCTCTCTCAGGCAACGAAGGAAATCAATGGCAGCCGTTCCTTCGACCCCACTCCTGAAAGATGAGCTGGATATCGTCATCCCAACCATCAGAAACCTGGAATTCTTGGAGATGTGGAGGCCCTTCTTCCAGCCATACCATCTGATCATCGTCCAAGATGGTGACCCAACAAAGACGATCAAGGTCCCTGAAGGATTCGATTATGAGCTCTACAACAGGAATGATATCAACCGTATACTGGGACCCAAGGCGTCATGTATCTCTTTCAAGGACTCGGCTTGCCGTTGCTTTGGTTACATGGTCTCCAAGAAGAAGTACATCTACACAATCGATGATGATTGCTTCGTAAGTCTTTTTTATTTTATCTTTTTGGGGTGTTTTTGGATCTGGGTTTTTCGGGATTGGGTGGAGGATTGGATCTTTGGGGAGTTTTCTTTGATGGGTTTTTCTTGAATTTGCTGATTCTTAAGTAGAAAGATGGAAGTCGTTTTTTTGGGTGTTTTTGGATCTGGGATTTTTGGGGGTTTGGGTGAAAGTATGGATTCTTTGTGGGTTTTTTGTTTGATGGTTTTATTTATTTATTTATTTAATTTGTTGATTTTTAGAAGGAAGTTGAGATTTGGGGATTTTTAATTTATTTTTTGGGTGTTTTTGGATATGGGTATTTTGGGTTTTTTATTTAATCTTTTTGCTTTAGAAATTTGTTGATTTTTTAAGGACAGTGATGGGGTTTTGGAATTTTATTTTTGGGTGTTTTTTGACCTGGGTTTTCCTGGATTTTAAGAAAGATCGGATTTTATTATTATTTTTTTTTTTTTTATTTGTTGATCTTTTTTCTTTTATGGATCTTTGGATTTGTGTGGATTTCAGGGCGTTTTGTTTTTTTTTTTTTTTGGTAGGCTAATGGTTATGTGTGTGTGTTTGTCCATGTGTCTGTGTATGTGTGTGTTTTGGAATTGTATCACATTTGATTTTGATCCACTATGCGATCTTACAGTTCTGTTGTTCGGCAATATAGCAGTTTCTAACTTAGATCTATGATTTTCTGTTTCGATTTGAGAATTTTCGAAGGGATTGGTTGTCTCTGATCTGAATTTGTGTGAGGTTGCAGGTTTGTAGATTTAGAATTTTACATACAAACATTGGTTTCCAGTTGAGAGATCCAGACACAGCCTTTTGAGTTTGATCTCAGATTAGATCTTGCAATTTTCTTTTTTCTTTTCTTTTTTTTTTTTTTCCAGCACATGAAGCTTATTCTCATTGATTTTTAGCAACTTAAAATGATTGATTGGCATTTTGATCTCTGATATTTTCCATTGTTTAATTCTCGTGGACCAATATATATTGATCCAATTGTAACAATGTTTTAAAACCAGGCTGGACCGTAACGTGTTTTTGTGGGTGGCTTGATCCAACCAGTCAGACCCATCCAGGCCATTTTGGCCCAGATATCTACTTAATCCAAAACAATCAGAACTGAAGGAATTAGCACCAATCTGCTGTTAAACTAGTGTTAGAGCATTTGATTTGTAAGTAGTAGTTGTGGTTTCGCATTTCAAGTGATGTAGTCATTTTATTTTTGTTTTTTAAAACAACAGTTGTTTCTTCAACTGACCTGATTTTACAGTGATCTACCCATTTCGTCGGCAGGTTCCCATTCAATCCGGAATCTTACATTTGAAAATTCCAATTTTGGATTATGACATTTGGTTGCTGGATCTGTTATGGCCACTTGGGTTTCTGATTTTGAGTCATGGTTGCCAACTGCACTTGACATAGGTGCAATTTAAAAATCTTCTTGCATACCTGTTTACCCCCCCTTTTTTTTTGAGAAAATAATAATAAAATAAAATAAAGTCGTCACAAATTATATTTCTCTTTTCAGTGCAATGCATGTGCGTTCTGTTAATCTTGTTGGCCATTTCTGGCGTGGTTGGTTGGGCCTAGCAAGTAGTAACATGATCTTTATTAATTAAAGAATAGCAGAATCTTCTGTTCCTCTTATACGAGTTTTTGGGGTTGATAACAGCCCTCTCATTTTGTTTTGGAAGGTAACATGGGCGATTTAACCCATGTCACCTCAACGTTGAAACACACTTTGCCTCTCACAATTAATCTACACTTGCAATCCCGAGGTGGCATTTGTGGTTGAGTTTTTCCGGGTCTAAAGTAGAGCTTTATTTATTTATGTATTTATTGTGAATAGGTTGCTAAAGATCCATCTGGAAAAGAGATCAATGCTCTTGAGCAGCACATAAAGAACCTTCTCTGCCCTTCCACCCCCTTTTTCTTCAACACATTGTACGATCCATACCGTGATGGTGCAGACTTTGTTCGTGGGTACCCCTTCAGTCTCCGGGAAGGTGTTCCTACGGCTGTTTCTCATGGCCTCTGGCTCAACATCCCCGACTATGATGCCCCAACACAGCTAGTCAAGCCTCTCGAGAGAAATACCAGGTATCGGATCGTTTTACATTGGAACACTGTCGTGCGTGACTTCTAAAAAACTAACTTATTCAAGTCATTTACTTTGTTTTGAATGTCATCTTATCTGTATTAGGTTTGTTGATGCGGTTCTAACGATCCCCAAGGGGACTTTGTTCCCAATGTGCGGGATGAATTTGGCATTCAACCGTGAGCTGATTGGCCCTGCAATGTACTTTGGACTGATGGGTGATGGTCAACCAATTGGACGCTACGATGATATGTGGGCAGGCTGGTGCACAAAGGTTTGTCATATCTCCTTACCTAGATCTCTCAGTTGTTTCATTTGAATCACCGATTTATTTAAATTCTGTTTATAAATTATTCTATTCAAATTACTAGCTGACCCCAATTAATTGCAATAAGGCTTAGATGATGATGGTTCTATTGAATTACCATTTTATTTTTATTTTAAAAAAAAAATTTATAACACACGCACACACACCCCACACACTCACGCTGGTTGAATTTTATTTTGAAGCATGGAATGGTTAAAACCAATCTTGGATCTTTTTCACAGTATCTGTCTGCCTTTTTCCAAGTTTAGTATCTTGACGATGTTTTAGTTTCCATGTTTTTAATTTTCCTTTTGCAACAGAACGTGATTGGGAACTTTCTTCAGGTGTTCTTTGATATGTGCTTCATAGCGTTTAGTCGTAAGTCCAAGAAGCACCTTTAGATGGTCAGATCTGCTAATTTTGTGGGAAATCTGAGCTGCACTTAAAGCAGATCCATATGCAGCATCTGGGCTAGTCTGCTTATAAGTGAGGGATGGGGGACACCTTCATATTAAAAGAATGTAAGGTGCAGTTGTCCCACATGTTCCTGGTTGGCACTGGTGACTGTGTGGGTTATCAGTACCATGCTTAAATGGGTTTCTGTGAATATGATCCCTTGAAGGGGATGAGCACATATGGTGAATGGTATTATTATGCAGCCATCATGCATATGAATATTAAGTAAATCAAGGTGTTTATCTACCCTACAACTTAATTGACACTAGGAGATAGAACCATGATTTTGGGTCTTGGTAAAACCAGTGATCAGGATCTCAAATGTCCCAATGATTCAGACCACCCGATTCAGAATGTTAAAATGTAGGGTGGTTGGCAATTTAGGTAACTGGTGATTACTTATAAACAACTGGTTCCTTATCCTTAAAACACACAGCATTGCTGACATCCATCCATTCAATGGTTTTGCAGCTGATCTGTGACCACTTGGGTTGGGGGATCAAGACAGGCCTTCCGTACATCTGGCACAGCAAAGCGAGCAACCCGTTTGTTAACCTCAAGAAGGAATACAATGGGATCTACTGGCAGGAAGAGCTCATCCCGTTCTTCCAGCAAGTGACCCTCCCGAAGGAATGCACCACCGTTCAGAAATGTTACATCGAGCTATCCAAACAGGTGAAAGCGAAACTTGGGAAGGTGGACCCGTACTTCGTCAAGCTTGCTGATGCCATGCTTACATGGATCGAAGCTTGGGACGAGCTCAACCCATCTGGAAAGGCAGCCGCTGAGGTACCAAATGGGCCCCCTCCTGCCAAGACAAAATAGAGAACTTTGATGAACTATTCTACCCCTTTTAATTTAAATCTTTTTGTTAGTCTGGGACTGGTTATTTTTTAGCTGTATTTTCTACGATTTCTGGGATAGAAATTTGAGGTATTTTTGCAGATGGGTGGGATGTAATCTTATTTGTAGCTCTTCTTTTTTTCTTTCATTTTGTACTAGTAATAAGTGGTCTTTTGGGGGATCGTTATAGTACTCTTGTTGTGGTAATTGTAGTGTTGGATTTGATTTCTGAGGGTGTGTTTGGGTGGCCATCAGAAAACCATTCTAATTTATTTTCAACCAAAATGATCATTATAGTACTCTTGCCTGATGTTTTTTATCCTTTGGTTTTATGAGCAAGTATTGAATTTGAACTATATCAGTCTATTTTTGGGTGGACATTCAAAAACCAGCGTATTATTATTATTCCAACTGGATCAATTTCTGTTTTCTTGGGTGATCGTTCTGATATTGGTTCGTACTGGGGTAATTGATGTGCTGTGGGGTACTTGCTTGTTTCTTTCTCTGTCTGATCTACTTGGTCTTTTAGACCTTTTTTTGTATTATCAGATTTGAATTCCGCCCGTTTGGTTGGATAATAGAAAACCATTCTAATTTGTTTTCTGCCAAAATGGCCTTTTTGGTGATCTTTACGATATGGTTTGTGGTGGGGTAACTGATGTGGTTTGGGGTATTGCTAGTTTCTTTCTGCTCTTCTTTTGAGTGTTTTGGCTTTTTAAGCAGCCCTCGTTCAGATATTGGTCTGGATATTATGGGGCTATATATATTACTACTGCAAACGGGGTTGGCTGATGCATCACAAGGTGAGCCAGATCCAACCCCTCTGCCACTAAATCCAGAATCAGACGTTTCACTCCTTAACTGGGCCATAGAAATAATCAGAATTTAGAGTCAACTGGACCATAAAAACAACGAATGGCAAGAATGCATGACTTTTGGTCAACATGGTGGGCTACCTTTTGGGATCTAGGGCATCTATTATCAGGAATTTATTGATCCTTGGTTTGGGAATATATCATATGAACAGTGCTACAGCTCAGTGATCCAGACCCTTGATACGACCGTGCAGGCTGTGAAGAGACCATTCTTCAAATAGCTCCCAAACATAACCTGTAGAGCATGATGGGCCACCTGCAATCTCAAAGATTTAGACGGTGGTGATCAATCAAATCAACTTCTGGGGTAACCTTCTAGATTGATTGTACACCTAGCACATGATTAAACGATCCTAACCATCCGACGGGCGAACAATAAATGGAATCGTTTAATCATGTGCTAGGTGTACAATCCATCTAGAAGGTTACCACCGTTGATTGGAATAACTGGAAACCATTGTCTTTTAGGTGGAGATTTCACTGTTGGATGGTGGGAGAGTTAAAAAGCCTTCGCCCCTCTCATAATGGGCGTCTGACAAGTATGGATGGCAATCGGCCGGATTGGATCATGGTTGACCTAGACCAATGATCAGATCCACGTACGGATCTTAGACCATCATCATATACGCCTCATGATCTGTTTAACCACACCATCCACCATTGTAAATTCTATCTTCTTCCCTCCAAAACCAATGCATTCCTGCACGTCAGAGCCATTTAAATCACCAAAATGCCCCTTTGCAATGGTCAATTTCTGAGAAAAAATAAAATCAAGGTGGTCCGTTTTCTCCTTTTGATTGTTTCGACACAATTCGTATTGGGTTGGGTCGAGTTGGATCACCCCCTGGGGCCCACCTGCTGAGATGGTCCAATCATTTGATCCATCCATATTCCCTTTACTGCCATCAATGAGCAATTTTTTCACAACCATGATTTATTGGTGATTCTAACCTTTGATTTTTAGAGTTGAATGAGAGCCGTTGAAAATTCTCTCTGATATTCGAAATTCATCTAATGATGATGATGGTCATCATCCATTCAGTGCAATTTTGATAGGCCTACACAACATAAAGAGAAAATTGCGAGGGTACGACCCATTTATGGCCCAATTAGGACAATAAGCCCACCTCATTTTCCTTTGCCAGAATAAGCCCAAGCTGTACGGACGCCTCGCCAAAGGTCGAAAATGCCCCTGCCTTTTCCTTCAGGCGGGAAGACGAGCGCTGACGCTCCTCGAACTCCGAGTTGTACGAACAGTTCAAAAGTGATCAACGTTACATGGGCCCCACAGTTATGTATTCATTATATCCACAATGTTCATCCATATTTCGAGATTATTTCGGACCATTATCTATAAAAAAAAAATCATATCAATCCAAAGATCAACTGGACCACACCACAAAGAACAGCAGAAAATTGATTTTCACACGTTAAAAATTTTGTAAGGCCCACAGTAACATTTATTTTCCATCCAATTTATTCATAAGGTCACAAAGACCAGGATGAAGTGGAAAAACAAGTTTCATAATGATCTAAAACTTCTATGACCCCTAAAAGGGTTTCAATGGCAAACGTTCAATCATTCACAGCCTTTCTCAAAAATAAAAAATTGTAGTATGTATAAGCATATGAAATTTTTAATTTTTGAGATAGGCGGTGGATGATTAAACATTTACCGTTGAAACCCTTTTAGGGTTATAGAAGTTTTGAATCATTATGAAACTTGTTTTTCTACTTCATCCTGGTCTTTGTGGATGGAAAATAAATGTTAGCCAAAATCAATTTTCTGCTGTTCTTTGTGGTGTGGTCCAGTTGATCTTTGGATATGATTTTTTTATATAGATAATGGTTCGAAATAATCTCGAAATATGGATGAACGTTGTGGATATAATAAATACATAACTGTGGGGCCCATGTAACGTTGATCACTTTTGAACCGTTCGTACAACTTGGAGTTCGAGGAGCGTTAACGCTCGTCTTCCCGCTTGAAGGAAAAGGCAGGGGCATTTTCGACCTTTGGCAAGGCGTCCGTACAGCTGGGGCGTATTCTCGCAAAGGAAAATGAGGTGGGCTTATTTTCCTAATTGGGCCATAAATGGGTCGTACTCTCGCAATTTTCTCCAACATAAAAGAGTCCACAATATGAACAGTCTGATCATTGGACCACTCATCATGTGGGGAACAGGTCGGATCCGATCATAAACCTTTTTCTCCATGCATTGACAGATAAATGTTGAACCCTATACGGCGCAGACTCCACAACATGGATGATTCCAATCAGGAACTCTATTTTCCATGCAAGCCTTGATTATCATTTTGGGTTGACCCGGTTGCACAAGGCCTCAACCCAAATCAACCTAGGGTCGGGTTGATGATTTTCACCCCGAGCCCAACCCAACCTGATCTTAAGTTCAGGTTGCGTCATTGGCTTTGGGTTGAACCCAACCCAAGTTGCATCTATAATTACTTATGATAGAAGAAACATGCAAAATGGCCAATTCTAATCAATGGGAAGATTTAAAGTATAGGCTGAAACCAGCATGTATCATCGGATACATAATGTAATACCCTGTTTCTTTTAAACGGTGGGTTCCACTGTTAACCCACTGTTTCATATGATGTGGCCCACATGAGTTTTGGATGACCCTCATTTTTTTGGCTCATGCCCTAACCTTGTCGGGCAAAACTAATGAACGATGTAGATTTATCACATCATAGCTGTGAGGCCCACTTTTCAAAAAAAAAAAAAAAAAAAAAAAAAGCAAGTGACGTGCTGGCACACGTCACCCACAAAGCAACCCCCCTCTCCTCCACGTTTTTCTCTCCTTCCTTGTTCTTTGCGGTTCAATTGCGCACACGAACTCATTCACCATGATTACCATCATCATGGTGGGACCCATTCCTCAACTAAACCGTTCATTAAACTCCCAACCCACTAACTCACCTCACATTATTTTTATACCTCATTTCTCATGCTACATATAGAAAACCATAGAAAAGAAAATCACAAAAGAAAGATTTTGAGAAGAAAAGAGAGATCAGAAAAAGGGAGAGTATACGTGAGGGTTCAACATCGAGTTCAGAGTTGATTAATCCAAGTTAGTGCACATAGAATCAGCATCTCTTCAGATTATTTTCCTTCCATCACACTATTTTTCTATATCAGGTAGGTGATCATTCCCCCCATTGAAAAATTCATATCTGTTGCCTTTATATAATCTAGACATTGAAATATTTTTGTTATTTGAACCAATGCAAATATTATTATTATTATTATTATTATTATTATTATTTGCATTTGATATTATTTAGGGGTGATGATGAATATTTATCATGTGAATAATTATTTTTTAATGCAATGATCCTTACGGGTGCTCTGCTCTAAAAGGATCACCATATTATTTGTTATGGGTGCTCTGATATTGTTTATTAAAATGTTTCCTTGTAAGTTAGATGCATCATATGTGAACAATTATTTTTTTTGTACAATGATTCTTACGGGTGCTCTACCCAGGGTCATTCCCGAAATGATCAGCACGACACGGGTGCTCTGCCCAGGGTCATTCCCAAAAAGGATCAACACGGGTGCTCTGCTCTAGGTGATTCCCTAAAAGGATCAGTACACACGGGTGCACTGCCCTGGGCTTTTGTCCCTAAAAGGTTATACCGGTGCTCTGCCGAGGGTCATACCCAGAAAGGATCAACACCGGTGCTCTGCCGTGGGTCATCCCTAAAAGGATCAGCACACATGAGTGTTTTGCCACTCCAAATCTTAGTATCTTTAGAAAAGTTATGTTAAACAATTTATTCATCCTATATTCATGAATGTCAAATTATTTGCTATGATTTTACATCTAATGTTCGTCTTATTTTGATTAATATGTCGAGATTAAATTAGGTAATATTTATGACATTTTCAACTCGGGATTCATGTGATCCTATTGAGTTATCAACTCATTATGTTTTAACCGTTTCAAGTTATGAATATTTTGAAGATGCAGGGTATTACTATTAGTATTGGAGCATGGAATGTGGTTGGATGCACGTGACATGTCATTCTACGTAGGATAAATTTTATTTCATTTTAGAACTTTGAATGTAGTGATGTTTGGCTTGATTTTCTTATTTCAAGTTAAGTTAAATAATTACGCATCGATGTAATAAAAGAGTATGAAATTAATTACCTTAATATGTGTTTGGATTTTTAAGTTTTGGACTATGGTGGGAGAAAATGAAATGCATATGAAATTGTTATAATTTATCTTTTTATTTTTATTTATTTTTTTATAAGTCACGGGACTGGAATTCGGGTCCTGGACACCCTATTCAGGTACCCGAATTTTGGGACGTGACACATAAAGGTATCGGCCATGAAGGATACGCAAGTATCGGTCCTGAATCAGCCCAATACAGGGCAATATGGGATGATATAGCGCTGTATAGGTGGTAAACGACACGATAACCCATGCACCGATTTTAAACCTTATGGGAACTTGATGACATTCAAGATGACACCTAAGAAAAGAACTGAAAAAAGATTTTTTTGATCTTTATTGGTCAATTCAGAGATGCATTTGTTTTCTGTACCTTTGTAACACACATGTGAGACACGCTGTCTTTTAATAAAGACTAGAAAATCTACACATTTTCGCTGCTAGCGCACCTTAGACAGAAGATGGTTGATACTAGTCAGCTTCCCCTTTCTCTCTCATCAACATTGCAAATCCTTTGGAGATCGAATATACAACAGTAACTGGCATTCGTTACCAGCCACAGCTAGTGCACCTGACTTTGCATCAGTAGCAATGCATGAAACTCCACCTGACATACCAAGAAGCGAAAAATGCAATTAGGTATCCACAAACATCCCTATGAGCATTCTATAGAACTCACTCCCAACTCAAGTTCATTGGAGGACACGTATTTCAGGAGAAAAGAAAAGAAAGGTAATGATTATTTTCATGAGTGCTACCGAAATATGAATTTCATTTTCAGAGGACTTGTTTGGATAGCAAGTGAAAAGCTCATATTGGTAAAACAGTGGTCACCTAGTTTCTTCTGCCAGAGGATCAAAACTATGGAAAAGTGCAATAATTGCACCATGGAATCCATCCTTTTCTTTACTAGCCAAACATCTCAAACTATCACATCAGTAGAAAAGCTTTTCGTTTCCATAGTTTTTCATGGAATTGGTGACAACCAAACATGTCCTGAATTCATAATCATAAAATTCTCCATTTGAAGAACAATGCCAACGGTTTGTAAATTTTTCTGGAAACAATTTTTTTCCCAAACAATGGAAGAATTTTTCAGTAATTACAAAAGCCAAAAAAACAAAAGGAATTTATATTGTTCCATTTAAAGAAACTCAAATTTTTCATGATTTTTCAGAATTTTCTGGTCTCATGACCACTTGCATTGCATTGTCAAATTTCTCCAGAATCCATTTGAATCTTTTCTAATATATAAAGCCCAGAAAAGTTTCCACTGACCAAAATATTCATGCACAAAAGTCTGCCTCAACTGTTTGATGGCAAGGTTTAATCAGTAATATAATGAATTGAAAGCAGCTACTTGGAACCCCTTGAATTAGTTAGAATTCTGGAAATAACTGTAATATCAAAAAACAGCAATTTTGTTTCCCAGCTTCAAAATGAAGTGGAGCTTCGGTTGAGCAATCTTGGAAACCCATCGGCTGCATGTTGGCAACTTACAGAACTTCTAAGATTTTGACAGGCCAGACTACAATATGCATCAGCTGGAAGCTATTTAAGTTGTGGCAACTCATCACCATACATTTGGCATGTGTGCATGCTGATCCAAATGTCCAAATAGTGGCCCCATTGTGGAAAGATCATCGCCCGAAATCAGACATTCTTAACCATCTGACTCTGCCCACTGAGTTTGAACAGCTGATCATTTTCCTTTTAACCACCTGAATGTCCAGGTCAGTGTGGCTTTCAAGCTACAGGCCATCCTAAAGTTGCACAAAACATGAAGATAAGAGGCAGAAGTAGGGGTACAACTTGGGCCGGTTGGGTTCGGGTTGAGGGTCAACCCAAACCCAATCTCAATAGGAACCACTCCGCAACTTGACCCAACCCAAATTTTAACCCGAATTCCTCTATACTTAACCCTAAAGCGACCCAAGCCTACCCAGATACATGTGATTGTTCCCAGCCTGACCTAACCCAACCCGAATTTACTCAATCTGAACCCACCTGATTTCAAATTGGATTGTAGTTTTCCAACCCTAACCTGACCCTAGGACCCTGACAACCCAATCCAACCCGACCCAACCCATACTTGGGTTAGGTTAGTTGGGTTCAGGTTGACCCAAACCTAAGTTGCAGCCCTAGACAGCAGATTCGGGTGTGGTAGCAAAGAAATGTCTTATTTCAAAATGTTAGTGAGTATAAACAGGTACGAAGCAGAAGCAGAAGCACAAGGAGATTGGAAGCAGAAGTGGCACCTAGTAGAAGGTTTGTGCAACTAAGCTCCATCCACAATGGACCACAATTTTGTACAGTCCCAATTCCTATTGACGTGTATGTATAGAAGTTAATTAGATTGTCATTTAGCCCTACTAATGGTTTGTTGTGCAAACACTGAAATACTCGTGCTCATTAAGAAATAATATGGTCAACATGAAAAGGCATGGAGTTTTTAAAACAAATGAATTAATCTTTTCGTTTTGAAGGGTAACAAATGAATTAATCTTACCATTCAAAGACTTCAAATTCGCCAGTTTTTGACCCGTAGACAATTCCCACATGTAGACCAGCCCGTCACACGTGCCAATAATCCCATGACCAGCTGATGCAACTGCAGCAGAAGCCCTGCACAGCATATAGGAACTTACATAAGTGGATGTGTGCTGATGGAGGGAAAAAAAAAAAACAAATCAAAAGAATTTTTTCTACTATGGCTGGATCTAGACAACAACATGGCTTGTCCCCGCCATCTCAACTGCATGTGTAGTGTGATTGGACCATTGGAACTTTTGATCTGGTTAGCAGCCGCATGGATCACTGGATGGATAGTAGAATCCAAACACTGCGATCAAACTTCCTTAGCCATCTAATTGCTAGATTGCATAACAGCAAGTGGTATGGACCTCAATCGGCTGGGACAGTAGACTATATCGCTTAGAAGCCTGTTTTAGGAAGAAACTGTTCAGACTGCCCAGTTCAGCCGAGCCAAGTGTCCAGATCAGGTGTTGAACCATGCAGGTCAACTGGTCAACTTCTTTCTTATCAAAATTTAGATATATAAACCAAGGACCTATAGGAAATTATGATAATTGCCACTGTACTACAGATGCTCTTGTTGTACGAAAGGTACAATTTTTTATTTTTTATTTTTTATTTTATTTTATTTTGGGTTAGCTTGTTAGTATACACCCATGTCAGTACACACACTCCACTGTTAGCGACCCTCACTAGGGATCGATACCAAGACCTCAAGTGTTGAAACGAGGTATCTCCACTCAGTCTACCAATTGAGATATGGATCAGGGTGTTCGAAAGGTACAATTTTATATACTTATTAAAGAGAAATCACAGGCCAGACCAATTGGACCAGCGGTTGGACCATTTGAGATTGGACTGCAGACTGAAACTGGTCTAGATCCAGTCCGGGTTTTAAAACATTTAGTATGATAATTAGTAGTGTAAGAAATCAGCAATTGCACACATTTGATGGGCAAAAACTACACCAATTAGGTAGCTAGGATCTTCTGATCACCATGATGAATGGGTTATGACCCATCCAAGTGGTGGGACATCAAATCAAAGACCCTGATCATTGTAAACATGCATGCCAGCATTTTGCAATAAAAAACGTGCAAGCACAAGTTGGTCAGTCAGTCAATAAGAAATGTGACACCACATGATTTAATTGGTCACGTCAAACCAGAACCTCAATTTTGTATTTAATGGTAAGTTTCCAACCTTGTAAGTGGACAAGTGACAATCATGAGAAGTGCCAGACTCACCTATCAGTACTTTACTGCTTACTGATGATAAGGAAAATCATATATAGATGGCTTATTTCTCTGATCAGACAAAAAATATGAATTGAGTACACAGATATAATCAGTGCACTGAAAAACCTGTTTGGGAGCTTGGAAACATAAAAGGAGAGGAAATGACATTTTCTTTGATAGTTGTTTTCTAAGAAAGCATAGGGGTTCTTGGAAAATGTTTTCCCCCAGAAGTAAAACTCCCAACCAGGGAAAAAAATGTCATTTTCTTGGAAAGTATTTTCCACCCAAATACTTTTCAAGCTCCGAACTGTCTCTAAATGTCAAATGAGAACCAGATAAAAGGGTACTTAATTTTAGTTCCCTGAAAAAGCAGGACCTGCTTCTATATTCAGGCAACTGATCTTTTACTAACAGAAGCTATCAATGGAACCATACACCAACTAATCCATCCACCTAAAATGCTCAGTTCCTGTGTGTATGATCCAGGGAGAAAAAAAAAAAAAAAAAAAAAACTTTATAGAACCACATCAGCAGCTACATGGTGTGTTTTAGCTTCATTTAATTAACCATGGTGTTGTGTTGGCTTCCTGAATAAAGGCATTATCACAGTATCCAGATTTTAATTGCAAACAAATATGGAAAGCTAAAGCACCTTGGATCCAATATGCTTCCCACGATCACTGTATTTTTTACAAGCAGAGCTAGCCTCCACCATCCAACTGGAGTAGCATTGAGGTCATTTCCTGGAAAATCATATTGTGCTTCAGAATTTGAAGCAGCAGAGACAAGAAGCCAAACAGCTATATCTTCCCCATTTGGCAGAAGATAGTCATAGTTCTCATCGACCCTTGAAAACCAACTCTCTGTTGCAGTTATGATCTCTTTGATATGCTCCTCCACCTTGGAACTTGTTGAAATAGGACAATTCATTTGCCAACCGAACAAGCCAACTGGAAGGACCTGAAAGATTGAAATGCCAGGGGAAGAAAAGCTTGATAGGAGGACCCGCTTGGAAATGTCCCTGAAAGAAATGAAAAACTAAGTTGTGCATAGAAAGACTGCATGGGAGAGTGACAGGAAACCATATCTTAGAAATTCAACAAGGGCTTAAAAAGAGGAGTAAAACACCCGTGAAATGGATAAAACAAACAGAAGGAAAAAAGGTTATCTGCAAGATATCGCAAGGGTTGGTACTACAATGTATAGGAATTCCCACCAGAGCATTTAGATTGTGAACAAAATGCAAGGTCATAGTGTGCATGCACGCATGTGTGGCTGCGTGCACATACAAAGACCAATAATGAAATGAACAGAGAAGCACTAAGCATTCAAACATGTCTACCATAGAGGAGATGTAACCGAAATACCATATTTAATTCCAGGAATCCAGTTTTATTTGCAAATGAAGAAGAAAACAGAAGCAGCACTAACAAAAAATCAGATTTCCAAACTAGTGATAGAAATTTAAAATCGCATGAGCAAATAGGATAAGGAAAAAAGAAAAATAAGAAGAAAAAGTTGGGAGTAAAAAATGTGCTTAAAGCAACATTTGTTGGTGGTTTAATATAAACAGGTTCAGCTGGCAGTCTATTTTGTTGGACCTGTGACATGTTTAAATAAATAGAATGATAGGAATAAACTAAACACATGTAGCACAGTTGGTAGCATTTGATTTTGTAAAGTTGGTCACGTGTTCAAAACAAATCATATTTTACACAGATCCCATCTTTGAGTCTGCAATGCCACCATGCATTCTAGTTTTCTCTGTTTTAAGTCTTGCCTTATACTAATACTGTAAGAAAAAGCTGATGCAAACTCAAATAAATGCAATTATGTCCAAAGACCATGATATCCAGAAACAGTTATGTAACAGCCATCATGTACTAGTAACAGTCGGCACCATTACACGATCTGGGGCCATAATGGCTGTTACAGAAAAAAAAAAAAAGGCTTGCAATGGGCCCGTAATGGCCGTAACAGGCTTGTAATAGGTCTTTTCCGCCCCGTAATGGCTCACTTTTGCTATGAATAATAACAGGATTTTAAAAAAAATCCTCAAATTTTTGTAGGAAAATAGTATAGAATGATTAGGAGTATGCATTAGTTGGATGACTCCCACAGATTGCATGAATTTCGTGTTGGGATTTAAAATAAATATATAAGCAATTTGTGGGATTCAATCATGGCCATTGGACATGTAAGGCGTGTTTATAAGGGTCTCTTGTGGGTAGTTGTTTGTTGGGAGAAAATTAAATTCAAATGCTGGTCGCAACCAATCAAGAGACACCATGAAAGGAGATGTGACTATTCATGAAAAGATGGGTAGAATATCTGATGAAATGATCATCACATACACTTTAATTTGGAAATTTGACTGTAGGATTGAGGAAAATTCAAAAATTTTCCCAATTTCTCCCAAATTGTTTGCAATGTTGTACTCCAAACATGAAATCAAGCATGTATGAGGGCTGATCTATTAGTTTGTTAAGTCCTTGTCAATTCTTAGAAAAAAATATATATGTTTTAATTAAAATTTAATAGAAAATTATTAAAAAATTATTTTTTTTTCAAAATTTCCCTTCAACCAGCTGTAAATTGAAACTAATTTTAAAGTATTTAGGAGGTTTGATGAAATAATCATCACATACACTCTATATGTTATGCATTCAATTTGAATATAGTTGCATTAGTTCAGTCAAACAGTGTATAACTTAGGACCATATACAAAGGAAACCTATTATGTGCACTTCTTTTTTGAGATGTTATGATTTAAAACTGTGTATTAAGGTCTTTTTTAACAATATCTAAAGTTTCATTGAAAAATTCAACCATTTTCCTAATGTTTCCCCATGTTTCCTAAAAAGTGCGATAAATTACCCAATACAAACGATACATCCCGTGCGATAACCCAAGGATGTGATACGTAACGCAATATCGATATTTCGAACACTGGTTGGGAGGAAAAGAGTATCAACGATCAACAATCTTCAAAAGGGGCAATGATAATCCTAAATGTTTGTATCTTGTACATGAGAGACTCGGAGTCAGTGGATCATTTTCTTCATCCATTGCCCATGTACTAACGAGATTTGGGCTAGTTTCCTCAAAAATGTTGGCATGCCATGGACAATGCTAGGTCCAGTGGAGTTGTTTTCTTCATGGCATGAGGTAATGCTTTGCAAGCAAGAGTGGGTGGTGTGGAGATTAACCTTGCTAGCTGGTCTTTGGTCTATTTAGGGGGAAAAGGAATGGGAGATGCTTCAACAATCTGAGCTCCTCCAAGGATTGCTCGGTGCGCTGGATTTCTTGTATAGAGGCTCTTAGAGATTGAAATTTTCCTCTTCTTTGAGCTGGGTTGTTTTTGTGTGGTTGTAGTAGGTGTGCCTTCTTTGTTGCTTTTCAATAAAGTTCTGTAATTTTCAAAAAAAAAGGAGAAGAAAAAAAAAAAAAAAGGAAAAAGAAAAAGAACTCCTTTTGTTCATCAAATTCTTTATGATAGGAGAAACTTGGTATAAAGGTAGTAATAGTACCTGTTTACTTTCGATAATATGTTTTGTACACTACAAGCACAAAGATATTAACAAAAATGAAGAATCAAAACAAGTTAAAAGACTTCAATGTTAATTATGAGAAGCAACACTTCTTTCATGGATCCAGTGATTCTAAAATTACATGGGCAGATCCTATTGAAGTGCATTTGTTACACTAAGAACACTCATTTCTTGCTCGGAGCATTAGGAGAAGATGCATAAGATTCTTACTCATAGAGCAACATCCACCCTAAAGTGCTCTAATGTGTTGATTTTCTACTATGACAAGAAAGCTCCAGGCTTTGTTGGCTCTTGTAATATTATCCAATTCTCATCTTCCTACTTAACTCTTCTTCATGTTGTATGCCCCAAGAGTCAAAGAAAACCAACTCACCAAGACAATAGCCAACAACGTTGCAAACTCAGAGAAGAACTCATTTTATTTAGTTTGCAAGACAACACTATATCGTAGTATTCCAACTTCCACCAAAATATTAGCTCTGACCTAAAGATTTGATAATGTGATTGCAGCTTTTCAGTCTCCTTTCTGCTTACAATGATGTTGGCCATTTAAAGGTGAAAAACACCATAGAACTCACCAAAACCAAGCATAACTTTCTTCATGTTATTGTACTAACTTTTTTTTTGCAAGCCTATACAGCATGTCCCAAGTGTAGCTTAAATGTCATGATTTACAGAAGGCACTCGACTACCTGATTGAATGATGCACAAAAGTATCAAGGAAGAAATTATCGAGGTACTTGCTTGGCCGGGAGAGTTTGGAGTTTAACCAATGAAATAACACTGCAATGGTCACTAATATCCAAAAGCCTGTAGAAAATGACGAAGATGATCTGGATACAATAACTAATGGTGTCCCTTGATATTTCCAATATAGTACACCTTGTGGCAGAAAAAGCCCAAGGACAAAAATGCAAGTGAATATAATAGTGATTACAACAACATAACCAATGTAGGGAGTCGGAAAACCTAGAAAAGGAAATAGAAAGGACCCCAAGCATTTAATAGTGCAGACAATATCACAATGTATACCAAGTCTGAGGAACCAGATCACCAAAATACAATAAGGAGAAGAATTATGGAAGGATACATAAGACACATGAACAATAAAAAATTGAGCTTGTGATGTGAGGGAGCATGGCGTACCATAAGCCAAAGCCTCCAATACCATTATGACCAACAAAAAGAGAAGCACACTTTGGTATTCTTCTTAATTCCAGTAGAGAAGGACATAAGTAATCAAAGCTTGGAAGAGTGAATTCCTCCACCCATGCACTGCAAACATGTATGAGAAGATAAATGAACTTGTATCTGTATTCAGCATAGAAACACCTGAACTCAAGCACATAAGAAAAATATATATATAGAACTTGTTCCCTCAAATGCATTCATTTCTAATTCTATCCTTCCTCATCTTGCTACTCATCCATCTCAGTTATATATTCCCATTAAAACAAGAAATTAGCAAAAATATTAGGAAACGAGATGATGAAATCTCTCACAGGACCAAGCATTTTTAGAACACTGCAAGATTATTGGATTCCCAAAGTGTAAGGTGTCAAAAACAGGGTTAAAATCCCTGTATTTGATATTTAAATGATCTGTCCCTAGCCAGCAAAGAAAAATAACTCTCCAAATTCATTGATTGAGGACTTTCAACACAAATAATAGCACTTCAGACCATCCACTGGATATAAAGTAACTTGAAAGTGCATATCAAGATATAAAGTGTATTGGACCATGCAAAAGACGAGACTCCAAATAAATGTATGTCCTAGAGAAAATTCACCTCCATGACGAGTTCATTATCCACACATGCAGTCTCCCGCTCTCTTCAGCTACAACAAGATAGCATGGTTCATAAACTAATATACAGCAAATACTCTCAGCAGTTGTCAACTTGACAACAACTGAAACACAACCAAGTTGCACATGGACAACTTTTACAGCATTTTCTTCACAGCAATCTGATGTGCACACCGAGCACAAACAATCGATATTTTGTTCCCTGAGATGCAGAATAAGTTAGAATCAACATTGTCACTCACAGTTCATAAAGCCAATCAGTACAGTTGTGAGTCATACAAAAAAAGGACGGCAAACAACCTGCAACAAGGTACCTTGATACTGTTAAGTAAAACAAGGCACTGTCCATCTGGAGTGAATTGTACGCCAGATCTCTCAAATGCAATCTGGTAAAAGGAATAACAAATTTAAGTAACTTGCAAAACGCCAAAGAGAAAGGATATGCAACAAGCACTTTACAGAAGTTCTATAACTGTCTTCTACACCATACATGTCGCAAATACGTAGGGTGATCAGGACCTTCGATCTGATGGGCCAACATGAGAATGGGATATAGGTCAAAATCCATAGTAATTGGACAACTCTATCAATCCAAATCTTGTTTTGCCTTGTTGAATGAGCACAGTTGCTCATTTTCTGGGTTAACCAACTCTTTCCAGGCAACTGATTGGATGCGTATTGGGTGCAAAATTATGATCCCCTTGCATTTTGGGAAGTGGCACATATCAACAGTCCTGTCCACGTTACATAAACAACATGGATGTTTTAGTTCATTCTTCATGAAACTCTATGAACAGCGGGTTATAGTAGCCTTCATCAAATGCTGAAATCAGTATATAACACAATCTCATAAGCCAAAATCAGTGTCATGTACCACCCAGGAAACTTACATCTTTGTTGAATGTGCCCTTAGAAAGCGGCAACATGATTGATGCATAACTGAGAAAAGAAGGGCACTTTTCACTCAGTGCCTTGGCTGGGACATCATAAATGAAAAGGGTTCTTCTCTGTTCTCCCAAAGGGCCACATAAAACACAAATATGTATAATATCATCCTTCATGCTTAACAGTACAGATACGATCGGCACGGGGTGAACATAGCAACCAACAAGCTTGACAAATCCCCCAAACTCATTACAAGGCTTAGTCTCTTTTGGAAAGAAATCATCCTGTAGCACATTTTTCTGGTTTATCTCACTCCGAGAAAAAGGACCTTCACATTCATTATTAACAGACTTCCCATAGCAGGGAAGATCTGAAGAAGCTAGATTTTCCCTGACATTGGTTCCATTTTTATCGGGGGAAATTCTCCCCTGTATACATGAAGCAGCATTGCTGCATTCTGTAGGTTTGTATGGTGCAACCAGCTTGTTGACAGTATCCCTTTGATGCCTCTCCACATCTTGGATGGACAGACCAAAACCACTTTCATCAGTGGCCGGCACAACCAATGCTTGATTTTGGGTTACACGGGGTGCTGTGTTGAACAACATGCCTTCAGGTTCAGAAATGCTCATATTGTGGTGTTGCCTTTCAAGCTTGATTTCATGGGCAAATGATGGTAACTTATTTATGCTTCCATCAGCAGCAGTGGCCTGACCAATCTCTGTGGCGTGTAAAGTGTTCATAGTAGAATTCGTCTTAGGGATACTGTTGTTTTCTATATTCCTAAAAACTATACTTTCAGAGAGAGGACCACCGTACTTCAGGGAAGGACGAGGTGAACATGGAAGCTTCCCCACATGGTGACTAGAAACGGTGTAGTCTCCAGTTGAAGCAGCTGCATTGTCTTGTGAATACCAAAAAAGGAATTGCCTGTTCCAGTAGCTGCTGTATTGTCATCAATTTGCATTTCTGGAATAGTACCTACCCCACCATCGAAGTTCACAGTTCTTGCATCTGTTGTTGTGGATAATCTGGAGGTGTCAAAGTTAGCATCTTGATTATCTGTGGTTGTTGGTAACCTGTGTGTATCGGAGTTAGCAGGATCACATTGAATATTGATTCTTTGAAAATCTGTTCCTGGAGAGCTATGTCTAAAATGAGAAGAAGTTTCCCCAATTTCAATATTCGCAGTTTCCAAACTCTTGCTTGAACTGGAAGGCAGAATGGCAGCATGCTCAAACTCAGTACTAAAACCAGTGTTATTGCTCCTGAAACCAGGACAGTGTGTTGGTTTATCAGCTGGTACATCGGGAACTTCATGTTTGCGTACAAACTCACAACAGTAATACCGAGAATTACCATCAACAACAGCAACAGTCCCCGAAGTAGCGATATCTTCAATACCATCAGAGATGATCTTGATTCCCTTGTCTTTAGAACTTTTCACTTCAGGATTGATTTCAGTAAATATTGTGCTCCCATCCCCATTTTTGGGTTTATTATTTTCTCCTTCCAAAAGATTATGTCTACTTGGAGATGTACAACTGAAAGGAGCAACAGATACAAGAATTGTATCATTCTCTGGAGGATCATTCAACAGCATAGCCGCTTCATCAAGCAAGATTTCATCCTTACTGCCATTTCCAAAATGACAATTTGACGATTCTTTAACCCCATCAGCATCGCCCAGAAACCTTGAGATATCAGGATCACGTGCTTTTTTATCGAGAAGTGCTGGACCAGCTTTACCGAGATCATGATGCAGTGTTCTCAGATTAATAACATCACATGCACATTGTTCATCTTCAAAGCTGTCGGGAATAACAGACTTGACATCTGGAGGGCTCCCTCTTTCTATAAAAGGCAGATTGGCTAAACACTCATCAACAGGCTCATTACATCTATTCTCTCTAAATAGGGAATTGGCAAGAACTATACCAGAAACATGCATTTTTTGCTCCTTATCAATGTTGGATCCCATAATAGCTCCAGCTGCAAGCTCACCTGCAAAAACACAAAATCCATCATTCACAAGATGATATGCCACTATATTGTCAACTCAACAATCATAGGACCAAATAAACCAACCATAGGGCTAAATAAACAAAGAGAAACTATAAATCCAGAAAAAGCAATCCTACCAGGCTTTGTATAGAAAGTGACATATCTCATTTTTGGCTATTTCTCTGCATGGGAATTTATCATGGGAGTTGTCACAGGATACATTAAGGAATATCTTGCAAAATAAGATAAATTAAAGAATATTGAAAAATAATAATTAAAATTAATCTCGAAAATAAAGAACAAACATTATAACATATAAATACCATGATATTTAAGTTTAGTGATACAAAGTGAAATACCATGACGTATTACTGATATTTTTCAGTTTCTGAAAATAGCTCAAAATGTTGCTATATTTTCAAGTTTTAGATGACTTTTCTCACTATGGTTGTAACTTTACAAGGTTGAACATCCTTACCTTGAGATATAACATCTGTGAAGTGGTGTGTCCCATCATTTTCCTCCAGAGACTTCAACCCTTCCAAATTTATACAAGGGTCACATTTAGTGAAAGGAACTCCTGCGTTCTCAACCAACGCCCTTTTCTTCTTTGAGGTTTTCTTCAGTAAAGGAAGCGCTTGTGGAAGCAGCAATGTCATCATAGATTTTACTAAATCCTGCCCCACCGAATCAAAGTCACTCTTTCCAGAACTTGCATTTGAAGCACTGGATGTGCCTATTTCTTCTTCCGGATGTGATCCCACTATGGGCCCCTCGGATAGAACTACGTCCTGTGAGAATATCACAGGGAAGGACGTCTCTTCATTGTCTTGTGAATTCTTGTGAGGAGCATCCATGCATTTCAAAGAGCATGTTCTGCTTTTGTGTTTCAGCTCAGGCATATCTTCCGCAACTACCTGGTCAACATGTGATGTTGAGTTTCCCAATAATTTTTCAGCTGCATCTTTGACATTACAGGGACCACCCTTGCAGCCCTCAGAATCGGAATCAGAATCAGCAACATCATCTGCAAATAACACTATCTTTCACTAATAACTAAAGGATGCCGATGAAGGGTATGTGACCAGTGCTTAAAAATGAGAACATAGTCGAAGAAGGATAGCTTTCAACGGACAGCTGGTTAAGTTTGCAACATAGTCGAAGAAGTAATTTTATGAACCTCAGCAGGATATGCAAAGTATCAGGTCTTTAGTTTGTAAATGTGTGACCCATGGTTCATGGTCCAGATTGTTGACCTGAGGACCCCATCTTGAATGTACCGTGCCCCCCAAAACCTCCAAGATTGGAAGATCCTGGTTCTCCAATCATTTGCCATTTTGTCGGTTGAATGTTGGCCACTGCTGTTTTTCTTCTCAACTACCTATTTTCAGGCAACTTATCAAAGGGTTAGGATTGTTTATCAAGGAGATTTTCAGGGTGTCATCCATCCACCACAGGACCGATCATATCAACAGTCTAGATTATCAAACCATGGCCCCCACAAGTAAAGAGTAAGGACCTGTGGATATTATGTATCCTCAGGTCAAGGATTTAGCATTACCTTGTAGGTCCAATGTATCAGGCACACAATAATCCAAATCCTTCACAGTTTTAAACTCTGTCAACCCTGGGATTTCTCCATCACTTTCTTTTGTTGCAGCCAAGGAATCATCAACTTGCAAATCCACATCTGTGAACCTATCAAGCTGTGAGAAATTTTCACTTGTTGAGATCAAAGGAAGATATAACTGTAGCTGTACTGCAAGTTCAGTATTAAGGTTCCATCCTCAAGATTCATTGGAGAAATGTACTTCTAACACTAGGGACATAACTTTGAAGTAGAAGTAATAGGTAACCATTTTATTGGTCAAAATTACCAAAAGGAATTAGATGTAGTGGAAAGAAAAGAAGAAGAAATTGAAGGCCATATCAGCCTTAGAAACAGTGCACACATTAGCCCAAGAGTAGAGTCCTCCAAGTGGAAGCTCTTCCTAAAACACCATCAGTGTGTAAGGCATTCCAAACTTAATCAGTACCCTGATCAACATGCCTTCAAGAAAGAGACTGAACTCGTGAACAAGCACAAAAATCTCATCCATCAGGAACCCACCCCCCCCCCCCCCCCCCCCCCCCCCCAAAGAAAAAAAAAAGTGTAAATGAATAGCATAAGCATTACTCAACTTACTATCCAAGTGTAGGCAGAGAACATGCAATGCAATGCAAATCATGAATGGCAGTGCGTAAAAATCCTCAGATAAGCATTATGAAAAATTAGTGGACAATGAGCCAATAATACACAAGCAACCCAGCTATTCCATGGAAAATTTCAGAACTTTAAAAACAGTGATGTGATAGAAAAACCATCAAATGAATTCGAGAATGGTGTTCTATTTCTGGTAGGGAATGAAACTTGTTACTGAGACAAAATATCCATCAAGCTATTGGATAAGACGAACCACATGAGAGGATCGGCCAGAACCCATTCTCTTGCTATAGGGAATTCACCAGTAAGTTTGCATCCCTCAAAACATGTCTCTAAGAAATATCGGAATGAAAATCTCCGAGTTTTGAGAGATTTCCTGTATGCCCAAAAAATGGTGCCACATTACATGAAGCAAATGGAAGAGAACTTTGAGCAGTGGTTTTAAGAAGATATAGTTAAAAACTGAAGGATCCACAAACATGAAAGCAGTTGCAGATGCACCCGTTACGACATTGAATATTGAGCAAAGATCAAATATGGAAACTTCTGTAAACCAGTAGGGCCCTAAGGCTTCAAGTAATACAGTCTCAAGGAACATATGAAATTACGTATCCATGTTTCTCAGGTCAGGTGTTTGTACCAACATATGGTGTAGTTAGACAAGTACTGGGGCAAGAAAAAATTGAATAAAGATCAAGAAGGCTGTGCTGAAGTTCTCAGATCTAGATTCAACTCTGAGCTTATATCCAATTTTTTAAGTAACAAAAGGAGTTCCATCGGAACAAGTAGCATTCATAAAATAAAGACATTGGCTTACGTGCAAGTAGAAAGCACTTGAAAATGTAATGAGCACATGTACATAGTAGGTGATCAGAATATTCATGCATTGAACATATTTTCAACAAGCAATATTAACAAACTAGCATTGCAGTGTTTACTTGTTTCTTGTTCACATTGGAAAGCATACCAGCTACACAACAAGAAACTTCGGCGCCAACAAGCTTGCTGTGTTCCTGAGAAAGAATAGGTTCCTTCACAAAACGGTTGGAAAGTCTAGGAGACTCCGAGAACAAATCATCCTTGACCAAAATGGCATCTTTGCCTCTCTCAGCTACAGCAGTCGGGTCCAGTTTTGAAATATTTCCCGGCTCTTCATGTACCATACAATTTTCATCAAAAGTAGAGGATGTTAGAGTCATATATTTCCCATCTCTATGATGCTCCAGGCCCGCAGAATAAGGGATTTCACCATTCACTGTAACAACACTTTCCTTCTTTGAGTAAGTAAGATGATGGTTAGGAATCTCAGATTCAGTAGATCTCTCCAATAAAGGGGGGTGATTATCAACATGATTCCCTCTATTCACTTTTCTAGCAATTCCAACCATTGCATCATTCAACAGTTCTTGACTTCGAAATCTTTTTAGGTTATCCCCACTAATGGAACTTTTAGCAATTTTTTTCTGTTTCCTACTTCTCTTCCCAGTACTTTGTCGCTTTCCCAAGTATGGGAGCAAGTCAGGATAAGTACATGATTCTGGAGATCGTATTTCCTGCTCTAAGCTCGAAGCTCCATTACAGAAATTAGGGTGTATCGAACTGTGTTCAGCCATTCCATTGACATTTGCCGCAAGTTCACGAAGCAGCCGCTGGACATGCGGGTTTCTGAACCCAAAAAGCTGCATTTCACCATAGAGAAAAGGAACTATAGTTAACTGGCTGATTCCCAGATTTGAATTACAGCTCCCTCCATATTCTCTAAGTGGAGGGAGAGAGAGATGAAGAAAATAAGGACAGGGAGACAAAAAATAAAGAGAAACACTCCAGTGCTCTCAGAGCACTATAAGTTCCACTGCTCATAGTTGCATGGCATCAGCTCACTTGGACAGCTTGTCAATTGATCAATCTGAACTGTACATTAAGTCTAGAACACATTTAGTGTACAACCAAGTAAGAATCACACTGATCGGATGATCCAGACTGTCCTTGGTGTGGCATTTTTATCCACCTATCCTTTTTCCAAGCCACAGATGAGATGGTTATGATGGCCTATCAAAGGTAATTCTTTAGAATCATAAGCAATCCCTGATGAGAGCTAAAAAATAAATGGATCAAATTGATGACTTAAACTATTTTTGCATCGTAGATCTTACATGCAACTATATGATCAGTGATCCATATTAAGGGCCACTGATCAAGTGGTTAGTTGTTGTCAGATCTATGTTATATTTGCATGATAGCCCATAAAATGTTTGCTGGACCTAAGGAACAGTGTAGATTAAGGGATTGGGCTGTCTATGTGTACCAATACAACTACATGCATTGTTAATCATAGTTCTCTGAGAGCACCAACGCATTTCTAATAAATAAATGATGCACTATATTTTTACAAAGAAGGCCAAGATTATTTATTGCATATGTAGCAATCTTTCACAGGCAGAGAACCAAAATTACCACAAAAAAAAAAAAAAAAAAAAAAAAAAAAAAAAAACAAGCAAATCAACGAGACCACCAACAACAGGAAGATGTCTTTAAATGTCAAACAACATTAACTAGTTCAATATGACAATAATACAAATTACTTAAAGGTGCAATTTGCTCACAAAATATCATTAAGATGGTTTTTCCTGTCACAAAAGGATTTAAAATTAGTCGGACTAAAACAAAGTATATGGAGTGCAATTTAGTTACAATAGGAGTGAAAATGATTAATTAATTAAGATTGATGACCAAGTAAGTACCTCAAAATGACCACTTTCGATACCTTATATTAATAATTCATGACAGTGGAGAGATTGAGAAGGATGTTGCCCATATAATTCAAGCTAGGAAAAAGAAACGGAGATGTGTGTCTAGAGTTTTATGTGATTGTCGTGTACCACTCAAACTGAAAGGGAAATTTTATAGGATAGAATTAAGACAAGCCATACTTTAAGGAACATGTTTAGAGGATGAGTATAGCTGAAATGAGAATGTTAAAATGGATGAGTGGCAAGACGAGGAAGGATAGAATTAGAAATGAATGCATTTGAAGGAACTTAGGAGTAGCACCAATAGGTAACAAGATTAGGGAAAGTAGACTTAGATGGTTTGGTCATGTGCAACGCGGACCGAGAACTGCACCAGCTAGGAGTGAAACAAGTTGGCTCTAAAAGTGCAAGGCAGTGTTATCAAAATCGTACAATTTACAATATAAATTGTACGATTCATATCGTATTGTATGGGTGTACGATTTGAATCGTACACCCAATTGCAAATCCCAAATAATCGTACGAATCGTATCGAATCGTATGAATCCTACGATAATCGTAGATTACATAAATGGGCCCAAAAATTACTTAAAATTCTATTTTTAAAAAAAATAATTCAATTTTTCTTCTTCTTTATACCATTTTGCTCATAAACACAAGAAAAAGGCCTCTCCCCCCTTCTCTTCTTCCCTTCCTCCCTACACCCAATCCCTTTGCTTTCCCTCGCTACGCTCCTAATGCCTCTCTTCTCAAAACCTACCCTTCCCCTCAATCTCCCCTTACTTAGAGCCCTTCCCCTTCTGAAACTATCTCCCTCCCCCCCCCCTTCCCTTTCCTCCCTTCCTCAATCTCCCCCTTAACTTAGAGCCCTTTGTTCCCCTTCTGAAACTATCTCCCTCCCCACCCCCCTTCCCCTTCCCTTTCCCCTCCTCTCACTCTCCCTTTTGATCTCCCCCTCCACCCCCCCCCCCCCCCCCCCCCCCCCCCCCCTCTTGAAACACCCATTGACTCCCCCCTCGAAATCCCTTTTGATGACACTCCCACCTGCCTCTTTGATCCTTCAATAAGCTCGTTGTTCTGAATATGTTAAGAGCTCCTTTGTTGCACAACACATCTCTCAATCGCCCTCGACACATCGCCATGGCCAACCAAATGAACACCCGGACCCTTGGTGACACGAGGATCCTTTAGAGCGTAGAAGATGGAGATGATAGGTGGGGTTGTTTAGCATCTAGATTTTAGGAGGAACCCAAATGAGGAAGAAAGTGGGTGCTCAGATCTATATGGTAGGCTAGAGGTGTGCATTCCTCAATGAAAGTGGGTACTTGGGAACATTAATGTATTTTCAACTCATAAGTCATTTGCAAAAGTAATACTCATCTAGGGACCATCAATAGGTGAGAACTATTGTGTGGGAATATCTTGTCCAAGGTATTCCGTATCGGTAACGGTGGCTGTAAAGGCCGATGTGGAAGCGTAACAACCGTTGTGACTCCTGTAACAGTTGAAAAAAAAATACCCAAAAAATTCTAGAAAAATATCTATAAAAATCCCGAATAATGTAAATATTATAAATATGTATTCGTTTTTGTTTTGAACATGTTTATGGTAGTGTAACGGTCCACTCTTTGGTGAGAGTGTTGTATTGACTTGTCTGGTTAATTTATGAACATGGTTATATGTCTCTAATGTTTACACATCGCAATCAAGCATTATAACTAGAAATTAGAAAAAAGGCATAAATACCACTTCTTTAAATATTTTTGAAAAAATGGACCTTGGACCTTTTATTCGCTCAAATCGCTTCAATATATGATTTTAACCCTAAAAACTATAGTAAGAGTGATCAAAATCTGCTGTAGAATGGTCTAGAATAGTTTTTTTAATGAGAAAAGTGAAAAAAATGAGGAGAAAATAAATTTAAATAGAGAAAAATTGGTTTTTTCAACTGTTACAGAGGTAACGGTTGTTATTCTACAACCCCTGTAACGGCCGATACGGTCCCAAAAAATCAACTGCCCCATTTCACCCCTGTATCATGTAACGGTTACAACCATTACTTGTAGTATCGGCCTTTACGGCCACATTATAACGGATACGGAACACCTTGATCATGTAGCGTTGAAACATTTTGTTAGATGTTGATCTCACATGAATTATGATCATCTAAAAAATTCAGAACATTCAATCTGCAAGTGTTTGCTTCATCTGTAGAAAGAGGATGAATCAGAAATCACCATTTCCTTAGTTGCTTAATGAAGACGCAGGTTTGGAGCTTCTCTCAAACAATGATACCCGTATTGCAGCGGCTCGCTTGGGAACATGGTATAGGAATGGGTATGCAGTACAATATTTCCTCCTATACATGGTACCTTAGGGGTAGGATCATGGGGATCACTACAATACATACTACTAAGCATACACAATTTAGTTAGTTATCCAAAATTGATAATGTAATTTATATATGAAATGATGAATATCATTATTGCAAATCCTGCATGTGTAATAATATAACTTATATGACCGATATTACATAAATTAAAGAACAAATCTCAACATGATAAATATAAATTTAAACCCCCACTTAATCAGCAACAAGAATGGAAACCATGAGTACGGGTTGGTAAAATAGCGATCCATATTGTAAATAACCCGCAGTCCAGATCAAAGGATTAGAAAAGGGAAATGTAAGGGTTGAGCGATTTAGGTGACATTGCTCTCAAAATCCTTTTGGGATATCATGGGTTTTCCAGCATCAATTGAGGACTTGTTCAGATCTTGGTCAAATGGACCTTTCAGTGACCAAGGGCACAACAACCTTTACAGAATGTTTGCTTATGATTTTTTAAACTATTTTAGTGGATACAGGTAGCTGTCAAGGACGTGAAGGGTAGATTATGGAAGATCTTCCACCAAAATCTTGAGATACACGTGGAAAAGGTTCCAAGACTGCTAGATACATATAAATGCATGGAGGGTCCTTTTTCTTTTTCTTTTTTTTTCTTTTCTCTTTTTAAGGATCTTATGTTAAAGTAATGTTATTTACTTAGTTTAAAATAATAATGAGGTTAAAACTAAACTCATGGCAAGAGACTTCCACTGCACTATCAGGTCAACAGTTAAAGTCCTGGTCATTTTAAATTCTCAATAAAATAAATTAATAAGTCCTAGTCATTTTAAGGTAGGATTGATTTTACTATCCTAGTCATATTCCATGCCTATGCCCGCACCTAAGTTGTATCCTATAGAGCATAGACTTAGGTACTTCGTGTAATTTGGAGGATGCAAGTTATAGAGCATTAGGATATTTTAAGCAGAGAAAAAATAGTATTCAATGATGAAACTTTTTATCAATGACAACATTGACAGATAAATCTAGTCATTTATCATTTGTGGCCGCCAGTAACAAAAGAGTTTTGAGGTGTGAACCCCAAGATCTTAATAGAAATTTTGGATTGTAGTAGTTGAGGGAGGGATTAGAGAAAGAGAAGGTCGGATTCTGTAAATCTTGTCCAATAGGTCCATCGAATTAAATTTCGAACCTCCTTCACTGGATCAACCAGCCTCCCTAAGAATACTTCATAGACTCAAAGTCAAACCATATGGTCCCAAGGCCTGACATATCATTTTGAGAAAATATTATGCCTCAATCCCAGATTCCCAACTAAGCAGTACAAAGCATCATGACTTGTACAGTTCCAACCAAAACAGAGTTCTATGTTTCACATTGCTATTTTAGCAAATAGTTAACTATAATAACTACTAAAAAACATTTACACTTGCCTCAACCCCGTCTATCTTGCAAGAAAATCTCTTTGCATGCCACGTCTTTACACGGGGACCATTTCTCTTTTGAAAATGCTCCCAAGCAAAATCTGGAGTCTGTCCAGTACATGAATCTCCTTCTGTGGAAGTGATCTGCAGATTAAAAGATGGTCCATGTGTTTAGGAGTGAATGGAACCAGGACAACAATTGTACAAACTACCATGACATAAATAATGTTATAAGGGGTCATATGATGTGATGTGAACCACCTCCTCATGGCACTGTAGAGATGTAGACCCTCATCCAGTTCATCCAGTGGTCTGAAGATTGACAAGCCACATGGAAAATGAACATCAGCATCGAGCCACCCAGTCAATTGGTGGCATCAAATGGACAGTTAGAAATAATGTGCATGAGACTCTACATTAGACCCACCACGTGGATGATCTCAATGACCGATCACAGTGCCATGTGGAGGTAGTGCACATAACTTACTGATGTGCATTCTACATATCCTCATTTGTCTAATCTAATGTTATAAAACCAAAAGATCCAAAATCTGTACATGTTACAACAATAAACTGTAAAAGGTGTCAGAGAAGAAACACCTAAAAAGCACAAATTCCTATGGATGTGAAAAGTCATTTTTGCTCAATACACACCACAAATAGAGGCCCATTGGGACCTTCATGAATCTCCATCCTGTACGTGTTTCCTGCATGAGTTCGAACAGCATGATAACCAATCGGATAAGGGTACCGATCTTTACCCTGCAAATAACATAAAAATTGACTTCATTAATTTCAAGAACAAAGCTCTAACAAAAGAATCAGTGATTGTAAATGTAAAACTTCACCACACTACTTAAAAATCTACAATTTAGAGAACAAATTAGAGACAAAAATAAGCTACCGATCCATTATCTATCTTATACATATGGAGTCATGGACCACATCTAGTGTCTATTGCAACTAATAGACATTATTATGGGATAAGGCTTCAAGTCAATCGACCTAGGGAAATTGGATAATTGTTTCTGAAGTGTTAATCACCATCATGGTCACTGTTGTCATAGCCTTGTCCAAGCTATTTTGGGTCAGGTTTTACAAATCCTATTTTGCCAATCAATCCTATCTAAAGCCCTATCCTCGAGAAGTGAACAAGCCTTCATATCCCTTCTCACCACCTCAATTCCAATAATTTTAGGCCTTCTTTTCATTCCCTTTTCAGGTGTTTCAAACCTAATCAATGTTCCCCTCCTAGGTAGGGGTGTACATCGAGTCGAACCGAGTCGAGTTGGCCTCAGCTCGACTCGGCTCGGCCACTAGCTGACCTCAGCTCGAACTCGGCGGCTCAGTCCTCAAGCCTGACTGGCCAGCTCAGCTCGGTTCAGTCAGCAACTCGGGCCAGCTCGGACTGAGTTCGAGCCAAGATTGAGCTGAGTTCACCATTTCCACAAACACCTGGACTGCACCTTCAAAATCCCTTTGTATGTGAAACAGAAGCAATGGTTTTACAGGTATTTTATCAAACACCTTCTAAGCAACATAAAAACCAAGAAAAACCAAGAAAAAAAGGGTATTTGTTTCATGTACATACTTTCCTTGCCACCAGCCACACTTCGTTGAGTCATTTTATCAAACACTTGGTGAGCAAAATCAATGGCAAAGTAACCGAGTCACCGAACTGGTTCGATCCGAGTTTGATTCGAGCTGGATTCGATCCGAGTCAAGTCGAGTTGGGGCCTACTCAAACTCGACTCGAGCTCATTTTCGAGCTCAAAAAATCAGCTCAACTCGGCTCGAACTCAACTTCGAACCAAGTCAAATCGAGCTTTTTTGAGTCCAGTCGAGCGAGCTAACCGAGCTAGCTCAGTTCGTGTACACCCCTACTCCTTGGAGCCGTCTCTAATTTAGTAACACATGACTAAACCATCTTAATATGCTCGTCTTCGTTTTAGCTATTATTGGGAGTGCTTATAGGTTGCTTCGAATGACCTCATTTTCAATTCTACTCTTCTGAGTCTTAAGAAGTCTCTTGAGCATTGACTTATATTAAAATCGCACATATATAATTACATTGGTGAAAAGAGCATTCTGAATTCTTTTTTTCTTTTTCTTTTTTTGGTTCTACTGATTTTCAAGCCTCTAGACTCTTTGCCTTCCACCAAACCTCCAACGTAGCATACGACCCCTTTCTAGTCTCATCAATCAACAATATGTCATGTGCAAATAACATACACCAAGGGACCTCATCTTGGACACTGGCAATTAGTTCATATATAACAAGCTCAAAAAGGTAATATTTTAACATGTTAAGGCCCACCACTACCACTCACCACTCATCAATCTCACTCACCAAAGGTTGTTCACACCCTTGTTATGGCATGACTTTGACGATGTCAATAGATCCTCATCCCTTTCCTCATTGCTCACTGCATAATCTGCCTAGGAACTTTATTGATGAAAGAAACCATTGGTAATTCTTATAGATCCTCATCCCTTTCCTCATTGCTCCAGATCCATAAAAACCGTTGGTAATTCTCCCTCCTTATCCCTATGTTTTTCCATCAAATGTCTGAGTAGACCATCAACTTCAGTTGTTGATCTCCCTGAGATGAAAGAAAATTGATTTTCTACGATCCTTATTCTTGTCTCAATTTTTGCCACCACCTTCCTCCAAAGTTTCTTGTGTCACTCATAAGTCATAAGTTTGATCCCCTGATGGTTCGTGCAACTTTGTTCATCTGTTTTGTTTTTGTAAATTGGTATTGCAATGCTTCTCTTCCATTCATCTAGAATTTGGTTTGTCAGCAAAATTTTCATGAAAAGACTAGCCAACCAAACTAATCCAATTTCACATAGTACCAAGCAACTCTATAAGAATATAATGTCATGTGGCCTTTCCTTTAATATCTTTGCTATGGCTACCTTTACTTTCCCTATCCTAATTCTACGATGATCCACATTCCCTCCCAAGTTAAGGATCTAAGGCCCCTCCTAGTACTTTTTCTCTCTGTTAACTCATGTATACTTACGTATATGTTTGTGTTATTTTATCTTTTTCCCCCTTTGCCCCTGGCCTATGTTGGTTGTTATTCTTGTAAAGGGGTACTCTTGTAATTAGTCGCATATATTTATATGATTCTTTTCTTTGAGGATTGTAGAGAAACTCATCAACCTAGGGCTTGTATGAGGCTTTGTGATGCGGACATCAGTGGTGCACCCTTTAAAGTGTGCCAGAGAAGGAGGCATCGCCGACAGAGTACCGGAGCGGAGGAGTTGATGTGGATGAACGTTAGGTCCATTAGACTCATTTTCTGACGCGCTACGAGTGTAGGAGCAACATGACCACACCCTGACCATAGATCCATGGGTCGGATTTCACACCCTACCACACGGGTGTTTTAGTTTTAGGCTTTTTTTAATTTTTTTTCTTGTTTCAAGGACTTTATTGCACTTTCTTTATTTTTTCGTCTTTTCGTTTTTGTTTTTTTTGTTTTTCAGGGGCTTTAGTGCACTTTTACTTTTTCCATAGTTTATATATATGTTGTGAGAAACCCTATTTTCATTATTATTGAATGAATAAAAATTCGTATCTTTTCTTCCTCTTTATCGAGAGATTAGGGTTTCAAGATTGGCCCTTGGGTGTTGAGGATTTCACCCCTATTTCAAGTTTCCTTCTTTCTAAATCTTTGAGGTGCAGGAAAATGTAAGAATCATCCTCCTTTTCTTTTGACGACAAAATGACCTGTATTATCTTCATTTCGAACCCTTCATTCTTCACCCCTTTCGTTCCTCTCTGGATATCCCCTTTCTAGTTTGAGCAGAAAAGATGGATGGTTAGTCAGTAGAATCAAATTCAAACATGACCATGGACTGACTTATGCTAGATCTGGGATATCCTCATATCCCTAGGTCCTCCCTTTTTTAAATTATTTATGCGATTTTATGCTAAGAGGCATGATCCTGACGGAATGACCTCATCTTTGTGTTGAAATTTACCTAATCCTTTGATTGGAAACAGTTAGTTGATTCGTATATTTATTTGAACATTCTTTAACCTGATTATACATGCATCTAGGATTAGGTCATCACATGTCCCTGCATCACTTTGTTCTTGAGATTCTCCATGGAAAAGGTAAGCTTTTAGAGCAAGTGGTTGACTAACATGGTAGGAGGAGAGGGCATCTCTTCATGCTGGATTTCGATTCATCTATGACACCAGCCCCGTGTTTTTTTTGCACCATCTGATATTGACGTTTCATTGGCAAACCGGAATTGGAAACTATGGCATTGTCGTCTTGGCCATCCACATTCTGATCGGTTGCTTCATTTGTTTTTTTTCTCGCATGTTGGATAACTTGAAAGTTAACAAAACTATTTTGGATCTTGCTTGTTCTTCCTGCCGCTTAACTAAAAGTTAATGTGCTCCATTCTCTTTAAGCACAACTTGATCTGCTTTTATATTTGAGCTTGTCCGTACTGATGTCTGGGGGCTTTCCCCTATTTTATCCATGTCTAGGTTACGCTATTACATTATATTTCATTGATGATTTCACTCACTACACATAGATCTACTTTATGCAAGTCTTTGGTATCTTCAAACAATTTGCTTCTATGGTTGACACTCAATTTGGGGAGATGTCTCCTTGGATCTCAGTACTTACCTTCGGGACCGTGGGATTATTCATCAAAGGACTTGTCCTAATACTCCTCAACAGAATGGGATGGTTGAAAGGAAAAATCAGCACATAGTTGAGACTGCGAACACATTAATTACCGATATGTTTGTTCCTCGTTCTCTTTGGGCTGAACCCATGTTACGCTCAATCTACTTAATCAATCGTATGCCTACTAAACTTCAAGATAACAGTTATCCATATTTTGTCCTGTATGGTTCTCATCCTGATTATTCAAAATTTCAGGTCTTTGCATGTGTTTGTTATGTTCACCTTGCTTCTTGTGAACATAATAAACTTTCACCCATATCAGCTAGATGCATGTATTTGGGCTTTGAGGAGACAGAAAGGGTCCGGTTATATGATCACATTGCTCGTCAATTACGAGTATCTTGTAATGTTATTTTTCTTGAACATCTTACTTTCCATACGTCGTCTGTTATTTCTGCCTCTACGTCTCCATCACATGACTTCACTTTTTTCCCCTGACATACCATCTACTTCTAGTGTGCCGCCTCGCTCCTTACAGGTTTATACTTACCGGCCCAGAGCTCCTCCTCCTTTGCCCACGCCCGCCACTACTCCCGCTGCCGGTCCGGATCCTCCTTCGATACGTCACTCTACCCGGCCTCATAGAGCTCCCGATCGCAGGGTGTCCCGTATCGATTACAATACGGGCGTATTGGCCGATACGTATCGGTAACGACTGATGTCGTTACGCGATACGGGGTCGTAACGGGCACCCCACCGATATTGTATATGTAACGGCCCCGTAACGGCCGTTACGGGGTGTAACGGCCGTTACTGCCCAGTAACGGCCAGGGCGTAACGGTCAAAAGACAGTCACCCTTTTTTTTTGGCTTTTTAAGGTCCGTTTTTTCACTTTTTTTAAAACTTCTTTCTTCCAAACTCTTCCTAAATCATTCTATTACTATTTTCGACCAATCTTAGCTTGATATTTCAGATAAAAACAACTTATATTAAGGATTTTCTTGATTCGAAGCTCCGTGAGCCATTTTCCAAAAATTCCTCAAAAATATGTATTTATACTTTTTATTAAATGTTTTATTGATTTAATGGTAGAATATGATGTGTTAATCATAGTAGAACATGATAATGTGCATTTTACAGATTCTTGATATCATTTTATTTTTATTTTTATTTTTTTTCTATTTACGCACTATTTTCGGCCCTTTTTTTGAAAATTCTACAAATCATTTTTTATTGAATATTTTGTTGTTTTAATGATAGAATATGATGTGTTAATCATAGTAGAACATGTTAATGTGCATTTTACAGATTCTTGATGTCATTTTCTATTTTCTTTTAATTTTTTTTCTATTTACGCACTATTTTCGGCCCGTTTTTTGAAAAATCGAAAAATCATTTTTAATTGAATGTTTTGTTGTTTTAATGATAGAATATGATGTGTTAATCATAGTAGAACATGTTAATGTGTATTTTACAGATTCTTGATGTCATTTTATATATTTTTTAATTTTTTTCTATTTACGAACTATTTTCAACCCTTTTTTTGAAAATTCAAAAAATCATTTTTTATTGAATGTTTTGTTGTTTTAATGATAAAATATGATGTGTTAATCATAGTAGAACATGTTAATGTGCATTTAACAGATTCTTGATGTCATTTTTTTTTTTTTCTTTTTTTTTCTATTTACACACTATTTTTGGCCCTTTTTTTGAAAATTCGAATCATTTTTTTTATGAATGTTTTGATGTTTTAATGATAGAATATGATGTGTTAATCATAGTAGAACATGTTAATGTGCATTTTACAGATTCTTGATGTCATTTTCTTTCTTTTTTTCTTTTTTTTTTAAATTCTATTTACGCACTATTTTCGGCCCTTTTTTTGAAAATTCGAAAAATCATTTTTTATTGAATGTTTTGCTGTTTTAATAATAGAATATGATGTGTTAATCATAATAGAACATGTTAATGTGCATTTTACAGATTCTTGATGTCATTTTATAAAAAAATTTAATTTTTTTTCTATTTACACACTATTTTCGACCCTTTTTTTTAATTCGAAAAATCATTTTTTATTGAATGTTTTGTTGTTTTAATGATAGAATATGATGTATTAATCATAGTAGAACATGTTAATGTGCATTTTACAGATTCTTGATGTCATTTTCTTTTTTTAAAAAAAAAATTTTCTATTTACGCACTATTTTCAGCCCTTTTTTTTTAATTCGAAAAATCATTTTTTATTTAATGTTTTGCTGTTTTAATGGTAGAAGATGATGTGTTAATCATAGTAGAACATGTTAATGTGCATTTTACAGATTGTTGTTGTCATTTTATATATTTTTTAATTTTTTTTCTATTTTCGAATTCGTGACTTTATGTTTTTATTTTCTTATATTGGACAAGTTTTGGAGCTTTTTAGGGTTTAGAACATAAAATCATCTTTATTGATTAGATTCTGAAACTGTATATAAATTTAGAATAGCGAGAGTGCCGAGTAGACTGAACTCACGATCTCACATAGACATAGGTCATACACTCATACTCATATCTAATCTATATCTAATTATCTAGTAGCTACCTAAACCTAAAGAAATATCTGGGTCTGGCCAATAAGTGAGGATATTGGATGGCAACATTATCAGAGGGTTGGTGTTACTAGGCATCAAATGAAGTGCAACTATTGTGATAGACTAATGACTGGTGGAATTACCCGTCTTAAACAACATTTGGCACATCGAAAGGTTCAAGTTGCGGGATGTACTAGAGTACCGAAAAAGATAATGATTTTAATGCAAGCTAGTCTGGATGAGTCGAAGGGTATACATGCTGTTGTACAAAAGAAGAAAGATGAGATTTTGAATGCAGCTCGACAGGAGGCGTTTGGTCCTGAATATATGGGCGTTCGTGATGAAGATATTATTGATTCTGATGAGATTCAGATCGAGAATTAACTATAGCTAGGAGAGAGAGCTTGCGTCTAGCTCGTGAAGAGGAAGAACGTCGCCGCATGACAGGGGGCAGTAGGAGTGGGAGTGGGAGTGCAACTGCTTCTGCAGGTGGGAGTGGGGAGGGTAGGTTTGGTGGGTTACGGCGTGTGTTTGGAACCGACGACAGACATCTTCATGTGATGCCCCTATACATTTGGATGAAGAAGTAAATGAACCTAGGAGACCCTCTATTGATCCAATCTTGTTTAGGAAAGAATCGACTAAACAAAAGAAGATTAAACAAATGTGGAGTAGAACTTCGTTGATAAGCTAGGTAGAGCAGCAGCAAAGTTATTTATACATGCCAACATACCTCCTAACGCGGCCAATTTTCCATATTGGCAGGTGGTAATTGATGCAGCGGCAGAAGCAGATGAAAGAATAAAAGCTCCCACAGCTAAGGAGATTAGGGGGAAATGGACAGATGCAGAGTATGCGGATGTGAAAGCATACGTTGCTACCTTTAAACCTGTATGGCAAGTCAAAGGATACACGATCATGTGTGATGGTTGGACTGACCCAACCAGACGCAGCATGATCAACTTCATGGTGTACTGTCACTTAGGAACTATATACCACAAGTCAATTGATGCATCAAAGGTAACAAAAGATTCTAATTATATTACTGGACTAATGAATAAAGTTGTGGAAGAGATTGGAGAGGAGAATGTAGTGCAGATTATGACAGATAATGAAGCATCATATAAGCTTGCAGGACATAAGTTGATGAATAAGAGACGACATCTTTTTTGGTCACCATGTGCTGCCCATTGTATTGATCTTATATTGGAAGATATTGGGAAGAAGAAGAATGTTAAGGAAATGATCGAAAGGGCAAGAGAAGTGACGACGTTTATTTACAACCATAATCAAGTAGTCGCAATAATGAGAAAGTTCACGAAAGGACAGAGTTGTCAAGGCCTGCGGCGACTAGATTCGCAACAAACTTTATAACATTAGAGAGTTTATTCCAGCATAGGGGAGAGTTGAGTGAGATGTTCGCTTCCCGAGAATGGCTCAACACAAAACATGGGACGAAGACATCGGGGACACCGGTTGAAGTTGCGAACACCATACGGGACAACAAATATTGGAAGAGGGTCAAGTCGATCATAAAGGTGATGGAGCCACTAACGAGGGTATTCCATCTTGTTGAAACCGACAAACCACCTACCATGGGCTTCCTATACGATGTCATGGATAAGGCAAAGTTGACAATTCAACGTGATTGTAGAAGCTGGGAGTCGTCTTATTGGAGGATGATCGACAGGAGATGGACAAAACAACTTCATCACGATCTTCATGCAGCAGGTTACTACCTAAATCCTAGGTACAGATATGCTCAATCATTTGTTGCGGATGATGAAGTTCGTGTCGGGCTAAAGAATGTGATAAAGAGATTAGAATCTGACTTAGATATGCAAATAAAGGCGTTGAATGAAGTAGATATATTTCGAAACCGCCTGGGTAACTTTGGAGATGCTCTTGCACAGCATGCAGTATATAATTGCAACCGGTCGAATGGTGGATTAATTTCGGAGAGAGTACGAAGGCTCTCCAAAAAATTGCAGTAAAAGTTTTGAGCCAAACAATATCTTCCTCTAGCTGCGAAAGGAATTGGAGTTGTTTTGCACTTATTCATTCAAAGAATAGGAATAGATTGCAAACTAGGACATTAGATAGACTTGTCTTCATGCACTACAATATAAAACTAAGAATGCGACGACATCATAGGAGCATTACAGCCGCCGATGACGCAGACTATTGTCCAATAAACGTGGACAATATTTATAATGAGGATGACCCGCTTCTACCTTGGTTGAAAACAAGGGAAAAGCAAATTGAAGAGGATAGTGAAGAATTGGAAATTGATGACCCAGAAATACGCAGAGCGCAACAAGAGAGTCGTGCAGATGTGTTGGACCCAGTAAGAGGGGGAGCGTTTATGCCAAGTACGGCTCAAGATCAATAAAAGAGTACGAGCAGTGGTAGCGTGACCGTGTCGGATGATAGTGATGATGACCCCCCTGCCCCTGGTGCTGGCACTTCTGGTGTTGCTCAGCACCCTATATAGCCGTTTACAGATCGCGATGCCGATGAACATTGACGAGGTAGTACACGAGGTCGGATTTATGAGTATACTGAGTCACGATACAGCCAACAGGAGAAGAAGGGTATGTCTAGTGGTGCACAGGTTCCGGAAGGTCCGGAACATCAGCAGGCTCATGGTCCTGGTTATTATGATGGATATTCTTATGGTCAATTGGATTATGATTATGGTGGTTATACTAAGCCTGTTCCATCACATTCATGTTGGAGTAGTCCTCCCGATCAATATTCATATGATTGTGGATATCCAGATCGAAATCCAAGTTACTCATCACAGCAGACACACTCTCAATCTCAAGATTCTCAACAGCCTGAGTACAGGCACCAGTATGGCTATTCGACGGGCACTGGTGGATATCCTTACTCGGGGTCGAAGTCATTGCCTAGTCAAGATCAGTCATCCTCTGGTTTCGTTGATCTAGTATTTCCTTCTGGCACTGGATATTATGGATATGCAGCACCTCCACCTATTGGACAACCTCAGCCTGATGATGACAATGATGATGATGTGGAGGCCGAGCAACCACAAAAAAGCATATTTTCATTTTGGTGGTGGCTTGTGATTGTAAGTATATATTTGTATTAAGATAAGTATTTGTAGCAGACAGCTCATAGCAGTATTATTGCAAGAAGCCAAGCACACACTTGACACTGCCGAACTTGTATTTAAAATAGCTCCCCTGACAACCAATCAAGTAATCCTTAATCAATTTGCAGGGGAGCATATCAGACACTACTAATTTATTTTTTTTAATATTCTGGACTTGAGGATGACAGGTCACAGGACAGGAATCACAGTCACAGCCACAGGTATGTTAAATAAATTATGAAAAATAATTGCAAACACCTACACATGTAAGATATTTTCATATTATATTCATTCTAATATATCTATCATTGATAGTAGATAGTTAGAAAATTAAATATATGAATTTTGCAGTCAAATGCAGGTTGTCTGGTTCATAAATTCATCAGACAATCCGATACAACTTCTCACCAAGGGTGGACCGTTACACCACCATAAACATGTTCCAATTTATAAATGAATACATATTTGGAATGCTTAGAATATTCCGGATTTAATCCATATTTTTCCATATTGTTTTGGAAAAAAAAAAATTGCACCGTTACGGGCCGTTACTTGGTATCGGAGGGCACCATTACGCCAACCAATACCGATATGGGATACCTTGCCCGATCGTCTCATTTATTCTACATCGGCCATGACTTCCACTTTGGCCTCCATTTCCATTCCCATCTCTTACTCACAAGTTATTGCTCATAGTTGTTGGAGAGATGCTATGGCAGAGGAGCTTCGGGCTTTAGATGAGAATTATACAGAGGAACTTGTCCCGCGTCCTCCATACCAACAACTTATCGACAGTAAATGGGTGTATTCAATTTCCATAAAGCTAAAATCTGATGGCTCTCTGGATAAATACAAGGCAAGGCTAGTCACCCAAGGGTACAAACAAGAGTATGCTAATGATTATGACGAGACTTTTGCCTCTATTGCCAAAATGAAAACTGTTAGAACTCGTCTTGGCCTTGGCTCTATTCATGCTTAGCCCACTTTTCAAATGAATGTGAAGAATGTCTTTCTTTATGGCGACCTTCAAAAGACAGTGTATATGAAATTGCTTCCATGGTCTAATACTGGTACTAGTGATATGGTTTGCTGCCTAAAAAAGGATGTGTATGGTCTCAAGCAAGCTCCGCGTGCCTGGTTTCAGCAGTTCAATGATGTAGTTGTCGATGTTGGTTTTTTCTCAGAGTGGCCGCAATCCCTCCTTATTTACCCGCACTACCTCCCAGGGCCTTGTCATTATTATAGTATACGTGGACAATCTCATATTGACTGGTGGTGATTTTGTTTGGATTATCGAGCTTCAGATGGTTCTCTCCTCTTCCTTCAAAATGAAGGACTTGGGCCCTCTCACCTACTTCTTGGGACTTGAAGTCTCGCGCTCTGAACGTGGGATTCTTGTAAGCCAACATAAATATACTCAGGACCTCATTGTTATGGCTCAGTTGACGGATCAGAAATCCTATCAAACTCCCATGGAACTAAATGTTCAATATGGTCCAGATGATGGGGACTTGTTGAAGTAGCCTACTCTTTACCGTCGTTTAGTGGGTGGTCTGGTATATTTGACAATGACTCGCTCGACATTGCTTATGTTGTTCAAGTCATCGGTCAATTCGTCTTGGTGCCCCGAACTCTGCATATGACTGTTGTTCTTCAGCTAATCCAATATTTACGTGGGACTATGGACCGATCTATGTTTTTCTCTTCCAATGCTCCTTTAAGGCCTCAAGCATATTCCGATGATGATAGGGAGGGGTGTGTGGTCACTCGTCGGTTCACCACCGGGTATTGCGTGTTTCTTGGCTCCTTGCTTATCTCTTGGAAGTGCAAGAAGCAACCAACGGTCTTTAAGTCCAGCACGGAGTTTGAGTAGCATGCGATGTCTGCTACATGCAGTGAAGTTGTGTGGCTCCGTGGAGTTCTTTCTGATCTTGGGATTCATTTTTCGACCCCAACTCCTCTTCATGTTGATAACATTAGTGCCATTCAGATTGCCTCCAACCTTGTCTTTCATGAGAGAATGAAGCACATAGAGGTTGATTGTCACTTCATCCACGAGAAATATCAATCCAGCATCATCTCCCTTCTTCATGTGGCATCCCGAGATTAGATCGCTAACATTCTAAACAAGACGACCTTCGGCCCGCCATTCCTTCGTAGTTGTCAAACTCATGCTGGTGAATCACCTGCCTAAGTGTTGTTTTTTTTTTTTAGGGGGAGGCTAGTCATGTATACTTGTGTGTATGTTTGTGTTATTCGATCCTTTCCCCATTTGGCCCTAGCCTATGATAGGTTGTTATTCTTGTAAGGGGTATTCTTGTAATTGGTCTCGTATATTTATATGATTCTTTTCTTTGAGGGTTGTAGAGGAACCCGTCAACCTAGGGCTTGTATGAGGCTTTGTTCTTGAGATTCTCCATGGAAAAGGTAAGCTTTTAAAGCAAGTGGCTGACTGACTTTCTCCCCCAATTCTTGTTAAATTCTACATCTCTCTCCTTAACCAATTGTAAAATTCATCGTACAATTTATACTTGGCCTTACTACTTTGTTTGACTCAGATTTATCATTTATATATTTTTCAAGGTTTTCGGCTTTTCCACATGTCCACTTCCCTGCCACTCTTTATAATTGGACCACTTTTTGCTAATCGCCTTATATACCCCATCCCTCCACCATCATTTTTATGGGTTTGTGCATGCCTTTCTTGCCTTTAAATTTTGAAAGAACTTCTTGCACTGCTCTTTTTATACAGTCAGTAACCATTATGCACATCATCCCAACCTCTACTTCAAGATTTCACTTTTTTTATATACAGACACACTCACACCCACACACACCACATGGGTACTCGAACCCATGATCTCAGCGTTGAAAAACAGTGTCTACCATTGAGCCATGAGGAAGGACCCCCTTCACTTCAAGATTTCACTTGCCATGTTCTATCACTTGCTTTCTAAAACTGACCTTTTCACCTTTAAGTTCCACATCGTATTCCAAAGCAACTTCTACTCTCGTCTCCTCTTGCCTTCTTCAAAATTGCTAATACGTATATTGATGCCCAAACATCAAGTGTCATGAAATCAACTATGCCATCAGACATCAACCAACATCATTGCAATCAATGTGTTCCTCAACTGAAGCTTCGTTTCTTCTATTCAAATGTTTAGCAATGCAATGCTCTTAAGTAATATCAACCTGTGCCAACATTTTTCTCTCAAAAGGAAGAGAAAAACAGCGCAAGGATTTGTCCCTCTAAGGAATCACAACATTCAACTGTTCTCGTCAAAGCCTGTATGGTATACATTACACTTCCTTTTATAGAACCTAAAATTCTAGTGAAATTTTAAGATTAAATTTGTCTGTAAGATTCAAGGAAAATCAAAGGTTTCAATCAGGTTTCCAGGAAAAAGGATTTAAAAAAATAACAAGCATTTTAGTAATTAGATTCAAATCTTATAACATTGATCATAAACTCACATGTTTTTCACCTTTTTAATGATCTTCCCATTGTGCTCAAAGATATTATAAAGAACTTCAAATGATGCAAATAGTAGCGAAATATTGCCTCAAAATGGAGAAAATTGATAGGATTCCAACAATCTATTGCTTGGACCACAACCAAACAATTGTTGTCCCTATCACTTCAATAAGCAGTTGTCCGCCCACCAAACAAAAAGAAAAGAGAACTTATAAAATGGCAATCAATGATGACTTTCACATTAAACTTGTTGCACAAAGCTCACAATGCATTAATAGAGGTGATAGATAATATGATACAGGGGCATTGTACAATGGACCATATTCATACATGTATCCACTTGACATTGTAGCATAGACTTGCTCAACCACAACCATCCAAATGGTTGGCCCCACTCCTTACAAAGCACACCTCAAAAATCAAATCGACCAAGCAGCACAAACGATTCAATCGGCAACCATCGACTGGAAGGTTAAAAGGGGAGGCAGTCAAGAGTCCAACTTCAACAGGCGAACACCCATCAATTCGACCACGACTGTTCAATCAGTGCAAATTTCAAGTTACATTACGCCCAATCGCCACAACGCCCACACTTTAGGTGGCCTGGACCAAGTGTACTCTACATGAATAGTTGGATGTATGCATGAGTAAAATCAACCATACTCCAACAGAGTAACAAACAGTAGATCCAGTTCTAGTCGTATAGAAGGGATTTTTATGACATGCCACCTGCTTCTGGACCTAGTTAGACAGAACCACCCAAGAGAAATTTCTTTTTAGATGTCAACGCCCAATTTTGAGATATTTTACCACTTTCCGTCAAATACGAGAAACGGCTGTTAGCCTATTTCTGAAAATGACGAAAGAAGTGGTAACCTTGGACAGGGATCTGAACAGTTCATAAGTATGCGGACCATTCCAAGATGGTGGACAGTGATCTAGACCGCTCAACATGATGTGCTTAGCAATTTGGAGCGCTTATAAGTAGGTGGACAGTTATCTGGACCATCAGGTAAATAGGCAGCGATCTGGACCGTTCCAAGATGGTGGACATCAATCTCAACAGTTCCAAGACGGTGGACAGCAATCTAGACCGTTCAAGAGTAGGTGCATATCAATGTGGGCCCAATCCTTCCACAACATATGCAAATATATGACAACTTCTAAGGGTATTTTTGTCATTTTGAGAAATAGGCTAACAGCCATTACTTGGATTTGACGGAAAGCCGTTAAATAAAGAGAACATAAAAATGTGGGTGCCGACATCTAAAAATAAAAAAAAAAAAAAAAAAAAAAAAAAAAATTGGGTGGTTCTGTCTAATTACACAATAAAACAGGTTGCATTTCATAAAAAATAATAATAATAATAATAATAACCCATAAAAAGCACAATCAACGACAAAAATCAAAATCCCTTTTCCCGCAAAATCTAATCTGTAAAAACCAGAACTCAGAAGTAGCAGAATCGTATATACATCGGAATATGGACGAGGAAAAGCAGAGGAGAGGGGAGAAGAATTCAAACCCTAGAGCAGCTCCAGCATTTCTTCTCCCATGGCCCACCTCCCTGCAGATCTCCGATGGAGGTGTGAAGTTCCAGGTCGTCCGATGGCATCTCACCTTTCGATCTTTCCATGACTGGAAATCTCTGATAGAGCTCTCTCTAGACTCTCTCTCTAGCTAGAGCGCGAGTCTCTCTCTCTCTCTCGATCTCTCTCTCTCTCTCGTCTATATTCTCTCTCTCTCTCTTCTCTCTCTCTCTCTCTCATTTATTCTATGTCGGCCATGACTTTCACTCTTGGACTCCATTTCCATTCCCATCTCTTACTCACAAGTTGTTGCTCAGAGTTGTTGGAGAGATGCTATGGCAACGGAGCTTCGGGCTTCAGATGAGAATTATACATGGGAACTTGTCCCGCATCCTCCATACCAACAACTTATCGGCAGTAAATGGGTGTATACAATAAAGTTGAAATCTGATGGCTCTCTGGATAGATATAGGGCAAGGCTAGTCACCCAAGGGTACAAACAAGAGTATGGTATTAATTATGACAAGACTTTTGCCCCTGTTGTCAAAATGAAAACTGTTAGAACTCTTCTTGCCCTTGCCTCTATTCATGCTTGGCCCACTTTTCAGATAAATGTGAAGAATGTCTTTCTTCATGGTGACCTTCAAGAGACGTTGTATATGAAATTGCCTCCAGGGTCTAATACTGGTGTTGGTGATATGGTTTGCCGCCTAAAGAAGGTTGTGTATGGTCTCAAGCAAGCTCACGTGCATGGTTTCAACAGTTCCATGATGTAGTTGTCAATGCTGGTTTTTCTCAAAGTAGCCTGTGATCCCTCCTTATTTACCCGCGCTATCTCCCGGGGCCTTGTCATTGTTTTGGCATACGTGGACGATCTCATATTGAATGGCAGTGATTCTGCTAGGATTACTAAGCTTTAGATGGTTCTCTCCTCTTCCTTCAAAATGAAGGACTTGGGCCCCTTCACCTACTTCTTGGGACTTAAAGTCTGGCGCTCTAAACGTGGGATTCTTGTAAGCCAACATAAATATATTCAGGACCTCATTGTTATGGCTCAGTTGATGAATCAAAAATCCTATCAAACTCCCATAGAATTGAATGTTCAATATGGTCCTAATGATGGGGACTTGCTAAAGCAGCCTACTCTTTACCGTCGCTTAATGGGTGGTCTGGTATATTTGACGATGACTCGCCCTGACATTGCTTATGTTGTTCAAGTTGTCAATCATTTCGTCTCGGCGCCCCAAATTCTGCATATGACTATTGTTCTTCGGATAGTTTGGTATTTACATGGGACTATGGACTGATCTATGTTTTTCTCTTCCAGTGCTCCTTTAGAGCTTCAAGCATATTTCGATGCTGATTGGGAGGGGTGTGCGGTTACTCGCCGGTCCACCATCGGGTATTGCGTGTTTTTTAGCTCCCTGCTTATCTCTTGGAAGTGCAAGAAGTAACAAACGGTCTCCAAGTCCAGCACGAAGTCTGAGTAGCGTGCAATGTCTGCTTCATGCAGTGAAGTTGTGTGGCTCCATGGAGTTCTTTATGATCTTAGGGTTCATCTTTCGACCCCAACTCCTCTTCTTGTTGATAACATCAGTGTCATTCAGATTGCTTCCAACCTTGTCTTTCATGAGAGAATGAAGCACATAGAGGTTGATTGCCACGTCATCCGCGAGAAATATCAATCTAGCATCATCTCCCTTCCTCATGTGGCGCCCTGGATCACATCGTTAACATTCTAACCAAGACGCTACCTTCGGCCCACCATTCCTTCCTAGTTGTCAAACTCATGTATACTTGTGTGTATGTTTGTGTCATTTGATCTTTTTTCCCCTTTGGCCCTGGCCTATGATAGGTTGTTATTCTTGTAAAGGGGTATTCTTGTAATTGGTCTCCTAGATTTATATGATTCTTTTCTTTGAGGGTTGTAGAGGAACCCATCAACCTAGGCTTGTATGAGGCTTTGTTCTTGAGATTCTCCACGGAAAAGGTAAGCTTTTAGAGCAAGTGGCTGACTGACTCTCTCCCCCACTTTTGTTAAATTCTACATATCTCTCTCCTTCTCTATGCTTAACCAATTGTAAAATTCATCGTACAATTTATACTTGACCTTACTAATTAGTTTGACTCATATTTATCATTTATATATTTTTCAAGGTTTTCGTCTTTTCCACATGTCCACTTCCATGCCACTCATTATAATTGGACCTCTTTTTGCTAATCACCTTCTATGCCCCATCCCTCCATCATTTTTGTGGGTGTGTGCACGCCTTTCTTGCCTTTAAATTTAGAAAGAACTCTTTCACTGCTCTTTTTATACAATTAATCACCATTGTGCACATCATCCCAGCCTCTACTTCAAGATTTCACCTTTTTTTATATACGGACACACTCACACTCAGACCCACACACCACATGGGTACTCGAACCCATGATCTCAGCGTTGAAACACAATGTCTACCATTGAGCCATGAGGAAGGACCCCCTTCACTTCAAGATTTCACTTGCCATGTTCTATCACTTGCTTTCTAAAACTGATCTTTTCACCTTTAAGTTCCATATCGTATTCCAAAGCAACTTCTACTCTCGCCTCTTCTTGCCTTCTTCAAAATTGCTAATAAAAACTTCAAAAAATATGTATGTTGATGCCCAAACATCAAGTGTCATGAAATCAACTATGCCATCAGACATCAACTGTGTTCCTCAGCTGAAGCTTCGTTTCTTCTATTCAAATGTTTAGCAATGCAATGCTCTTAAGTAATATCAACCTGTGCAACATTTTTCTCTCAAAAGGAAGAGAAAAACAGTGCAAGGATTTGTCTCTATAAGGAATCACAACATTCAATTGTTCCCATCAAAGCCTATATGGTATACATTACACTTCCTTTTATAGAACCTAAAATTCTAGTGAAATTTTAAGATTAAATTTGTGAATTGTAGGATTCAAGGAAAATCAAAGATTTCAATCAGGTTTCCAGGAAAAAGGATTTTAAAAAATAATAATAATAACAAGCATTTTAGTAATTAGATTCAAATCTAAAACATTGATCATAAACTCACATGCCTTTCACCTTTTTAATGATCTTCCCATTGTGCTCAAAGATGTTATAAAGAACTTCAAATGATGCAAATAGTGGCGAAATATTGCCTCGAAATGGAGAAAATTGATAGGATTCCAACAATCTATTGCTTGGACCACGACCAAACAATTGTTGTCCCCGTCACTTCAATAAGCAGTTGTCCGCCCACCAAACAAAAAGAAAGAGAATTTATAAAATGGCAATCAATGATGAGTTTCACATTACACTTGTTGCACAAAGCTCACAATGCATTAATAAAGGTGATAATATGATACATGGGCATTGTACAATGGACCATATTCATACATGTATCCACTTGACATTGTAGCATAGACTTGCTCAACCACAACCATCCAAATGGTTGGCCCCACTCCTTAGAAAGCACACCCCAAAAATCAAACCGACCAGGCAGCACAAACGATTCAATCGGCAACCATCGACTGGAAGGTTAAAAGGGGAGGCAGTCAAGAGTCCAACTTCAACAGGCAAACACCCACCAATTCGACCACAACTGCCCAATCAGAGCAAATTTCAAGTTACACGGCATATGCCCAATCGCAACAACGCCCACACTTTAGGTGGCCTGGACCAAGTGCACTCTACATGAATGGTTGGATGTATGCATGAGTAAAATCAAACATACTCCAACAGAGTAACAAACAGTATCTCCAGTTCTAGTCGTATAGAAGGGATTTTTATGACATGCCACCCATTTTTGGACCTAATTGGACAGAACCACCCAAAAGAATTTTCTTTTTAGATGTCAACGGCCAATTTTGAGATATTTTACCACTTTCCGTCAAATCTGAGAAAAGGCTGTTAGCCTATTTCTGAAAATGACGAAAGAAGTGGTAATCTTGGACAGGGATCTGAACCGTTCATAAGTATGTGGACCATTCCAAATGGTGGACAGCGATCTAGACCGCTCAACATGAGGTGTTTAGCAAATTGGACCGCTTAAAAGTAGGTGGACAGTTATCTGGACCATCAGGTAAATGGGCAGCAATCTGGACCGTTACAAGATGGTGGACATCAATCTGGACAGTTCCAAGACGGTGGACAGCGATCTAGACCATTCAAGAGTAGGTGCATATCAACGTGGGCCCAATCCTTCCACAACATATGCAAAGATATGACCACTTCTAGGGGTATTTTTGTCATTTTAAGAAATAGGCTAACAGCCATTACTTGGATTTGACGGAAAGCCGTTAAATAAAGAGAACATAAAAATGTGGGTGCCGACATCTAAAAATAAAAATTATAAAAAAAAAAAATGGGTGGTTCTGTCTAATTACACAATAAAACAAGCGGCATTTCATAAATAATAATAATAATAATAATAACCCATAAAAAGCACAATCAACGACAAAAATCAGAATCCCTTTTTCCTGCAAAATCTAATCTGTAAAAACCAGAAATCGGAAGTGGCGAATCGTTTATATATATATCTATATAATTATATATATAATATATATATATTATAGATATATATATATAGTATATATATATATATATATCGGAATATGGACAAGGAAAAACAGAGGAAAGGGAAGAAGAATTCAAACCCTAGAGCAGCTCCAGTATTTCTTCTCCCATGGCCCGCCTCCATACAGAGCTCCGATTGAGGTGATTTCCAGGTCGTCCGATGGCATCTCACCTTTCGATCTTTCCATGACTGGAAATCTCTCTCTCTCTCTCCTCTCTCTCTCTCTCTCTCTCTCTCTCTCTCTCTCTCCTCTTTTCCCGCCAACACTCGAAAGAGCAGACGATTTTTGGAGGGAGGTATATATACGAGCGGCGGCTTTAAAGCTAAGCCCACACGCGTGTACAAGTACTAATGCAAACGCCACCATATGTGCGAGTGTAGCAGATATGTGAAATATCCAAGCCATCCATCAGGTGGAACCTTACTTCCTATTCATTAGATGTTCCATGATATTATAAATAATTTAAAGGATTATAAACTTCGATTGAGTCTTTCATAACCGTGCAGTTTTTCAATTAATTGTGTCCCACATAGTTAATGGACCGTCCATATTATTGGAATGAGAATATCTATAGGTATAAGCTTCTGATGAATGGATTGGATTTTTCTTATGTCTGCTAGAGTAGCATATATGGTGGCTGGTGCATTAGCTGACTTGTACGCGCGTGGGCTTATCAAAGCTCCCGAGTCCTTAGACCTGAGCGGGACTACGGGATTGTTTGCGAGTTCACACGCGCGGGGGACGCGGATTGCCTACTGACTAGTAGCGACTGGACGGTGCTATGTGGGACCCACCATCATGTATTTGTTTTATCCACGCCGTCTATACATTTTTCCAGATTATTTTAGTATGTGAGCCCAAAACTGAGACAGATCGAAATCTCGTGTGGACCACACCTCATGAAACTGTGGTGATTGAAGGCCTACCATTAAAAATTGCTTGGGGTCACAAAAGTTACGGATGCAGCTGATATTTGTTTTTTCATTTCATCCAGGTAACCGTGACCTAATCAATAGGTTGGATGGAAAATAAAAATTACATTGGCCTGGCCTTAGTAAGTTTTTTACCTTTCTTGTAGTGTGATTCACTTGAGATTTGGATCAGGGTGGGTCGTTTGGCACCTTGGATTGGAGGGGATTGGAGGGGATTAGAGGGGGTTTCAAATCCCCATGGTTGTTTGGTAGCATAAAGCAATTGGGGATTGCCAATCCAGGGGGTTTCCAATCCCCTCTTTGAGGGGGTTTGTAATCCACGGTGAGAGCCTGGATTACACCCGAAATCATTTCAATAGTTGCAGGTATAAATGTATGTCACTGTACACTATCATTCTACTGGGCACATGGCCCAGTAACGATGATCAGCACCGTCCAAACATTGTTCATGTAGATCAGCACCGTCCAAATATTATCCAGTACCGTCCAAACGTTGTCCATATTAATCAACGATTAAAAATCGTTGGTTAGTCACTCAGACGTGATCTTGTGCTTGCGGTCCATCTAAGACTTGGAATTTCATCATTTTTAGGCAAAATAGATATTTTAGCGGGCTTCATCACAACCATAGTGTTAAAAATATATATCTCACTAATTAGGGATATTAAAGTTGATTTAGTAATTAAATTCAAACCCCTACAAATATGCCATGTATAGGTATTTTTGAATTAAAGTTGATTCACGCTCCAAGGTGCCAAACACACCGAGAGGATTGCCAATCCAGGGGGTTTCCAATCTTGGGGGTTGCCAATCCAGGGGGTTTCAAATCCACGCTCCCAAACAAGCCCAAATAATCTAAAAGGGTAGGCCTACAGCTAATAATGGGATGCAAGCCGGTAATTACTTCAGACACGTTAGCTTTCAACTAGGGCTGTACACTAGCCAAGCTAACTTGAAAAGTTCGCTTGGCAAGTTCAGTTTGAATGATGACTCAAGGCAAGCCAAGATTTATATAACCCGTCTCGTTTTGAAAACAAACCAAGTTCAATCATAGTGGATCTCAACTCGACTCGAACTCGGCTCAGCTTGACTCGTGTGTGTATAAGTTAAAATTTAAATTCTACCCATCCATCCCTTTCTTACCCTTTCCCTTCTTTACCCAACTCGCCATGCCTGGGCTCTATAATCTATCTCTCTCAACACTAACAACAATGTACCTTTATGACTTTATCTAATATTTTATATATATTATTAATTGAATATTTGATTTGGGAGTTGGTTGGATGTAGGTTGGGTCAGTTGGGTCAGGTGGCTAGGTTGAATCCGATGTATCGGGTTGCTGGGTTGAGTCAAGTACAGGTTGGGTGTTAGTTTGGGAGAGGGCTCGACTCGATTCGAGGTAAGCTCACCTCGACTCAATTCACTTGCTCGCCTCGAGCTCGACCCTAGAGGTTTAACAAACAAGTCAAGCTCGAATTGTAAGCTCGAGGAGAGCACGGACGAGTCAAGTCAATCTTAGCTCACCTCGACTCGACTCAGCTCAATGTCTAGCCTTACTTTTAACTTTAAAATCTCAATTCTACGGCTTTTTTTTTCCCTCTTTCTCTGAAATCTATTTAAATAGATGAACATGTGAATAAAACACGTATCATAGTGGGACCCAAATAGCACTTTCCAAAGTAGGCAATCCACATAAGGTAGGGGAGCCCTTTCATGTTGTTTATTTGTCATCCAACTTGTTCTTAAGGTCCCATGGGATGAGTGGAAAACTTAAATATCCGCTTGTTCTGAAACCCCTGTGGCCTTAAGAAGTTTTTGATGGCGGGCATTCAATGTCCCTTATTTCCGTGCATTATGGTTTTTACTATAGCTTTAGATTTATTTTATTTTTTGCCCCATCCTTTAAAACAAGCTATATGGAGCAGTGTAGATGAAATTCATACGTAACGTTGGCCTTATGAAGTTTGTTCACCAGGCAATCTACCGCCGTCGGTGAGTTCCCGAGTATCAAGCATCATCCTTCTGCCTACCATTTAACTCCATCAAAAGCTTGTGGCATATTGAGTAACTCTATAGGGCCCACCATAATGTATGTGTCTTATCCACATTGTTCATCAGAGTGTATTTTTATTTTTTTCCATAGTAAAAGCATGAGCTTTAAAATTGAAGCATATCTGCTTTTTTTGTTAGCTTGTTAGTACACCCCACTGTCGGTTCACACTTCACTGTCAGCCACCCTCACTAGAGAATTGATACCATGCCCTCAGTGTTGAAACGAGGTATCTTTCACCTCAGTCTACCACTTGAGCTATGGATCGAGCTTAAGTGGACTTACACCACGTAAACAATGTAAATTGAACACCTGCCTTTGAAATACTTTTGGGTTTACAAAAGTTCTAAATGAAGCTGATATTTGTATTTCTCATCATTTATATTGTTGTGACCTTATGAGCAGGTTAGATAACAATCCAGTAAGGTTTTAACTGTCATCATTATCCCTATTATTTCATATGGTGTGGTCCACCCAAGCTTTAGATATACTTCAATTTTGGGCTCATGCCTTGAAATGATCTTATTGATGAGATACACACATGTGGGCCCTATAGAGTTTACTCGGTAGGCAAACCACTTCCATGTTTATCAGATAAAAAAGGAAAATCTTTAATAAGCTGTAGCTGGCAAGGGTCCTTGCTCTTACTCCGGTGGTAGACTCTCAGGAGTTTCACGCACCTGGTTGAGGGTTCGAGTACCCATTAGAGATGGGCATTGGACCGAGTCGGACCGGATTTGGTCCGAAATCTACGTGGCCGGATCCAAACCCGATCCGATCTGGCACCGAGTCCGGGACATCGGACTCAAATCGATCCGATGCACGGTTGGCTTGACCCGAACTGAGTCCGACTCGGTCAGGGAAACCGAGTCGGATCGGATTACATACGATCCTGATCGGATTTTTTAACGGTGAAAATCATTATCCTCGTTGCTATTTTCGGTGTGGTCCATTTGAGCTTTAGATATTCATTATTTTTTTTTTACCAAATGCTCTAAAATGATCATGAAAAATGGATAAACGGTATGGATATAATAAATACATCATTGTGGGGCCCATGTTGAACTCGTTTGAGTCGTTCGTACAACTCGGACCTCGAGGCGCTTACAAGCTACAGCTGTTTACGTGGCGTCGGTGTCATAGCTGTGCACGAAAGTACTGTGCGCATTGGTAGTATACAGTGTATTGACGTTAGCAAGTTAGGTAGGTCTGATCATGGTGCATGTGTTATATCAAAACCGTCCATCCATTTGGTGAGCTTGTTTTAAGGCTTGAGATGAAAAATAAGATAGATCTAACTACTAAGTGGGCCACACTGAAAAAAGCAGTGAAGATTGAATGTCTATCATTGAAACCCTTTTTGGGGTCATTGTCTAACGGAAGTTTTGGATGATATCAAATTTGTTTTTCCTCTTAATTCAGGTCTTTGTGACCTTATGAACAGATTGGATGGAAAATAAACATTATGGTGGGCCCTATAAATTGTTTAAAGGTTAAAATCATTCTCAATTGCTATTTGAGTGAGGTCCAGATGATCTTTGGATATGATCCATTTTTTTGGATAATGCTCTAAAATGATCTCTAAATATATATGAACGGTGTAGATATAATAAATACATCACTGTGGGGCCATATAACTTTGATCTCCTTTGAACCATTTGTACAACTCGCAGCTTGAGGAGCATCAGTGATCGTCTTGGCACGACACGTACCTACACCTAGCGCGTAAGCCAGCTACATAGCTGTGTGCGGTACACCAGCAAATCCTCTTGCTACTGCACACAGTAGACTCTGTTGGGGCCCACCTTGAATGCATGTGATATATCTAAGTCATCCATTCGTTTTTGCAGATCATTTTAGTGGTTGAACCCAAAATTGATGTATATCCAAAGCTCAAGCGGACCATACCACAGGAAAAAGTAGAAGTATCAAAAGAACTACTCCGGATCGGGTAGGATCGGATCGGTCCGATTCCATTCGGATCAGGTTTTCGGGTCGGGTCAGGTCGGATTAGGGCTAATCCAAACTCAACCCGAAAAGATTTCGGATCCGGATGGAGCTACCCGATCTGCACCGATCTAGACTGTCGGTTTGGTTTTGATCGGGTCGGATCCACCGGATCGGGTTTGTTTTGGCCAACTCTAGTACCCATAGGTGGGGAAATCCCACTACGGCTTGAGTTGTGGTGGTGTGTGTGCGTGTGTTAAATTTTATTTAAAAAAAAAAAAAAAAAAAAAGAAGCTGGCAGAGTGTGATGCCTGATAAACAGGCACTTAAAATTTACTTAGAAATTACATATTGGACTTGCAAATAAATTAAAATAAACTGTCAAAATTACGGATCTAAGATCATATGTGCCATCAAACCAAAATCTAGACTTATTTAATTATTTGCCTATCAGATTGGTGGAAATTTATTGGACGGTTAAAATTTGAAAAATCCAGCCTTGATTAAACAAACAAGCATCCACGAATCGGAGGTTAGCAATTTTCAACTAAGATATTTTTTGGACTGTGACTTAAATACAGTGGTTTGTACAATTTAGCCGGTTTATTCGAGGTAATGCTTTCCGAACGCATGTGTATCAAGGGCCATACTCTGCCAGCGTATCAAATAAGGATGGGGTTTGGCTAGTGAGCCCAACACTAGCCAGCTAGCTTTAACCTCACTGTGATGTTTATGTTTTATCCACACCGTCCATCTATTTTTCCATATCGTTTTAGTGCATGAGCCCAAGAATGTAGTAGATCGAAATCTTAGGTGGACCACACCATAGGAAACAATGGGGATTGAACAGTTACCGTTTAAAATTGTTTGGAGGCCTCACAAGTTTTGGATGAAGCTGATATTTTTGTTTTCCCTCCATCCTGGTATGTGTGATCTTATCAACAGGTTGGATGGTAAAGAAGCTTTACAAGGGGCCTTATGAAGTTTTTTAATAGTGGACGTTCAATGAATATTGTTTACTTGTGGTGTGGTCCACCTGTGATTTAGAACCGCTAATTTCTAATCTCATATGGAAAAATGGATGCACGGTGTGGATAAAGCATATACATCATGGTGGGGCCCACAAAGCTTTGGAGTCACTAGCCAAACGTTGTCCATCAAATAACTCCTCATTAAAATTATATAAAAAAATTATTTGAAAAAAGAAAAAGAGAAAAACAAAACAAAAAAATATAAGAAAAACGCCGTTGCCGGGGATCGAACCCGGGTCACCCGCGTGACAGGCGGGAATACTCACCACTATACTACAACGACTTTGTTGAAAGTATGCTCAAATAAAATTTATCTAATTACTAATTATAAATACACCACTAAATATCTACCAGCTAAAACTTGAATTTATATATATATATATATATATATATATATATATATATATATATATATATATATTGAGTTAGCTTGTTAGTACACACCATGTCAGTACAGACACTCCATGTTAGCCACCCCCGCTAGGGATCGATACCAAGACCTCAAGTGTTGAAACGAGGTATCTTCACTCAGTCTGCCAATTGAGCTATGGATCTGGGTGTAGCTAAAGCTTTAATTGATCAGACAATCCTAACCGTCTAATAAAGGTACGTTCTCTATTAGTTTTAGGCATGGAACTTAGTTTGCAGATGTGGGGCCATGGTTGGTCTATCCCACCATTGATTTTATGGCCCTATCATGGATGGACCATTCTCAAATTATCCTCTCAATTGGTCACTTTAGCCTTCCCATTGTTGGCATGCAAATACATAGAAAGAATTTCGCAAACAAAACACACTTAATGGACGAACGAAAGGCTACAAAAATCGACGCTAGGATCTTCCAATTTTGGAGATTTTGGGGGAATGGTCTGATGGGGCCATCAGATCAACGGCTTGGATTAGACCAACCATGGCCCTCAATCTACAAACTAAGTTTTGTCGAGGAGTGGGAACTCGGCTTCTATAGAGGTCACTGAATCAAATTTCAACTCCTTTTTTGTTGAAAAGCTATCTTTCAATTGAGTAATTGGATTCGACTTGACGATTAAAGTTTCAAATGACTGAATTTTAGGACTATGGTAGTAATTTAGATGGTATGGATAGTTGAAAAATCAACATTGTATGATTTAAACATTCCAAAATTAACATGGACCTCATGGATGGCCATGATGGGAAGAAGTTGGATTGAAGTCTTGAAGTATGGTAAAAACGATTTAGACACGTACTATAAGTTTAGATGGCCATAACTTTGTGATTGGCTATTCATTTTGTGTATATATAATATATGGTTGAAAAGCTAGTTGAGAATTTTATATCTTAACCAATTATATAAGATTTATTGGTTTTCAGACGGCTTTGCAAAAATCAATTATTTTAGAGGTTGAAGTATGTGTTTAAACTAAAATTTACTACTTTTAGTAAGTTTGATTTTTTATTATTTTAGAGTTTTAAGAGTTCGTTTTGTGGTCCATGTCATCCAAGAGCTACCTGTGATTTTTGATAGGTTAGGTATATATTACTATTTTTATTATTTATTTCTTTTTTTTTGGAAAAGTTTTCAATTTCTTACATGGTTAAGAGTCTAGAGTCTCTTTTACTTGTATATGTCCATGAGATGCATTTTAATCCGAACTTTTCATTAATAATATTACTTTTATTTTTTATTTTAGAGATTTAAATCTATTCATAGATTCAGGGGCTATCCGATGATCACTTTTCTTTGTTCCATACACTTGCTACGTATTTGCAAAATTCCACACATGTATGGGAGCATGCAAGCCACATTGTTTAGATCATCTGGCCTAAAAATGAGGTGTTTTGTTTCCCATCTTAGTTACAATAGAGAAATTAAATTAAAGGATAAAACAATGGTCCTCTCCTTCTAACCCATATAACTCTAATCAATTTTTCCCACCTCACCAAAGTCAGTATGTTGACTTTCGGTTTGGTTCGATCATGTGTGACTTATGCGGGTGTGCTAGAACTGATTGTGCAGCTTGATTCAAACCAAAGCACCTAAGATAGACAGATACATCAAATGTGAGTGTATATGAACGAGATCTTAGAAGATTGGTCGCCTGTTCGACCACCCACAATATGGTTGTAAGATGGTTAAGTGATTGTCGGAGGGTGGGGTTTTTTCTCCGAAGATGGGTTGCATCTTGCCTTCCGTACAAAATAGCTTTTATAAATGAAACAATTAAACAAAAAGAAATACTTACAGTTGATCATATGGAGCAACAATAAAATGCTTTTCTAAAAGGTGAAGTGATTGTATTAATATTGAGAATAGTCCAGCGCAGAAGTATAGACTTGGATTACAGCTAAAGATTACCACAAGTGGATTATGACTAAGGATTCCTACTACTCTTATGATTGAGCTAAGATATGATAAGGAACAATAATTTGATTTGCTTGATTGGTTTGTTATGAGATGATTTGTTTTGCCAAACTTCTTGCTATTTATAAATCTTAGTTGTAGTTTATTTTTCGAGAGCTTATTTTATTTATTTCAACGATTACAGTAGTTGAACCGTTGCCATGTCGATATCTCAAATCCTTTGCATGCTATACATTTTCTGTAACGCCCTGAAATTTGGGGGTCGAGTATGAACTCAACTCCCGAGTTCCAGCGCATCACTTATGCAACATACACAATGATGGTTAAATGTTGTCTGAGTTAGAGCAATAAACATGAATGAGATTATACCAAAACAGTAAATCATACTCCAGTTCAATTGTATAAAGGCAAGCGGAAGACTGAAATTTTATATTCAAAGTATGTAAAGTAACAAAATTTTATGAACTCCAGAGATGAGTACTAACTGAGTACCAATATACATGTATTGTCTAAGTCAAAAATCAAAATGCAACTCCATATGTAAGCCCTGGAATTCCCGCGATGCAGTCGGCCTAAGCGAAGCCGTCAGAGTACTGCATAAAGGAGAACTCCTCCTGATCCTCATCGAAGTCGGGCTCCGGCTCCTGAACCGATGCACCATCTATACCTGCGACAGAGTCTGGTGGGTGTTGCAAACACCGTCCCGTAACGTGGGAGTGAGTAAATAACTCAGTGGAACAAAAAAGCATAGGTTAACATGTTATCAATTCAATCACGCAGTAATGATAAAGCAGTACAAATCAAACATTTCTAACTACTCTTGTTAAGTGTGAAAATGAAATGACATAATGCTGTATGCCCTTGCCAAACCACCCTCAAGCGACATCATCTTACGTTCGCGAATGCTTAACTCCCTCAGTGCGCCACATCTACTAAGCACATGCGGTGCGATGATGATCATGATTACCGAGTTATATTAGTCCATTTAACCAGCAGTATTGGGAAACTAAGGTACCTCCCTTGTATCATTCCCAAACATGATCCATTATAGGGTCGTCAATCCTAGCTAATCTCATACGATATTATGGTTTGAGAAGCGTAGTGAAGGCATCGCAAAGGGCTCGTCACCCATCAGCGCGGATATAGATCTCACCGTATGCGGCTCAATTGCTGGCCGTCAGCTCAAGTACAGGTCTCACTGTACTCGGCTCAATCACTAGCCGTCAGCTCGAGTACAGGTCTCACCGTACTCGGTTCAACTCATACTCTAGTTGCTGTGAAAGGCTCGTCGCCAATCACAGACACTTGAAGTATACTCGAAGATACTACGGAGGACTCGTCGCCCGTCAGCACGAGCACAGGTCTCACCGTACTCGGCTCTCGCCGTAAGTATCGACAACTCGAATACAGTGTCCCATACCACCGTATTCGGCTCACGAGTTTGGTTACGCAAAGGTCACTACGGGGAGGCACATGGCCCCAGCGTAGGCCGACAGCTCGACCACGGTGTCCCATACCACCATGCCTGGCTCATGCGTCTTAGCGGATCGAGGTACCATGGTTAACGGGATCACCACTGGTATGTTTGGTACCCTAGGTTCAAGCAGTAGCGACCAAACATGGTGAACACACATACACATATCGGTTTACTTGACGAGCCTGACTAGCTCGAGCGCACCACAAGTTGGGCGATATTGAGCGCAAAAGCACTCCGTGTGGCCAACCACTATCGCCAACCGAAGTACGACTCGGGTTCGCCAGACACATCCTTTGTGGCGACATGAATCTCAGCCACAATCTCAAGTCTGGTACCGAATGTTTGGACTATAGACATAGTCCCAAACTCAAACAGTTCTCATCAATAGCATGTGGAGTAAAGCATGATAAACAAGTAATACAAGCATGTTAGCAGGCATGTTATAAAGCATGAAATAAAACATGAAGTAAAGCATGTTGTAAAGCATGTTGTGAAGCATGTTGTAAAGCACTATACAGATAGGGGTACAATTACATACACATCACAAGTGAGTGGTTATAGTGAACCACCACATGGAGGGAATCCTACATGTCTCTAAGGTAGTCGGAAATCCCATATCAGCGCCTATCCAAGGCACTAACACTCAAGCATTTACACTCACAAGCATTTACACAAACACTTAGAGTACGCTATTCCAACATACATGACGTATGTTAGCAAAATACATATTAGGGCTATTCTTTCGCTAAGCGGTTATTTTATCCGCGTATACCATATTCATACAACAAATAATCATGACAATTACACTTCCAAAATTTACACATATGCGGTATTTCTAGAATACACAATTTCAACATACATAGTGTTTACAAGCGAACATATATTACGGCGATTCCTTTCGCCAAACTAGTATTTTATCCATGTATTGTATAATCATACATCAAATAAACATGTCAAACATTATTCCAAAAAAAATACGTATACGGTATTTCTACGTATACCTAGAGTATGTGAAATTCCATATTCTACAACGTTAATCGAAACAGGAAACGGAAAGCACTTTGTACATATGCAATTGCATGCAGATCATGAATCTATCATTATCTGGCATTGAAAGCGTTGAAAACCGTAACCTATACACTTAAAGTCCTCACCTTTGCCCTTGGAATCACAACGAATCAGCAAGGGTTGTTGAGCTTCCGTATACGGGAGTTTTCTAGCCTAAAGAGCGGAATCAATTAGTCTTTCCACAACCTAAAGCCAACCTACTTCAAATCAGACCTAGGGTTAGGGTTTCTCACCTTAAAACGGAGTGGATACAGTCGGGAGAGAACCTGGAATGAGGCGGTGTAGGCCGTGTGATGTCTGAAAGCGGTAGGAGGAAGGTCTCCCACAAATCCCAAGCTCTTCTCTCTCTTTTCTCTCTCTCTCTAGGGTTTTATCCCAAATTCGTATGGCTGTGAGAGGGGCTGTTCTAAGCTCCTTTTATAGCCAAAAACCTCCCCAAAACAGACTCAGGTTCAAGGGTTACTGCTTATATAGGCATTTCGTCACTTTTTCAGCTCAAAAGAGAGGTTCTGGTGGCCCTCCTTGAGCCAAACGTCAGACTTAAGCTCACCACACATGGATCTATGTGGGATTACGTTTTCGACTCGATCGGATTCCCAGATCGTACATGGCGGGCCACTTTCAGTTCAACGGTCAGTGGGCCACGATCCGAAATTCCAAGTACATGTAAATATTCTTGAAATTTTTCTTAATCCGAGGGTGTAATTTGATCTGATTCTGACGGTCTGGTTGCTTAATACTGATGCGCAAGCGAATGGTGCCAGATCACTATTCCAGATATTTATTTTGGAATGGGAATAGTGTTTTTCACACTCCCTCGCTCCGGATCGAAATGAATGGCCGTGGGACATCGGCTGGACCTGATTTTTGAGATGATTGTCAAGCCCAGTGAGGCGGTCCTAGTTCCTTAGCTTCATGTTAATTGGACTTCCGATGTGTGATCTAGACCTAATACGAAGTTTCGTTTCATTCCCGAGAGCAGCCGGGAAATGAGTTTGGTTCTAAACTTTAGGGTAACCTAGAGTCACTTGTTTTGCAAGTTTTGGGTCTTGCAGATCGTATTTAAAGCGATCCCAACGGATTTCATGGCTAATCGAGTTTAGCACTTAGTTAACTTTGTTAAATTTCTAAAGGATTTAATCCTAATTGATTTCTGGTCGAGGTGGTACTCGAGCCAACGTACGAAAATTTACGGGTCGTTACATTTTCATACAATGACACATGTCTCCTCATTGGCTATTTCAGGAACGTTCAAAAATAGGGTACAATAATTTCCTATTTCTTATTTACAATTGAGGCATTTTCATTTGCTTAATAAGTCAATGAAAAGGAGGATTGATTGAACTATCCCAACCTCTTATCAATGGTTGTTTGCTTGTTGAATTCTAACCATTGGCAACCTTTCATTTTGTCCATCCATTAAATCTCCACCAATTTGATTATTAGTAAATCTAATCAATGTATTTTTGAGATCACAAGCCAAGATCCACTATTTGGATGACTTGATTTTAAGTCACCATATGTCGAGAGCCCGCGAATGATTCACCACACTTGGTCAATTATCATTTCCCCGACATGTAGCCATTACACATCTCGACTCCACGCAGGTCCAATTCCGTTAGAAATATCCTCTGCAATCTCCCAATCCTTCCAGGTATGTTCAATGCAAAAATCAATCCATACATGGACCATAAAAGTATATGAGCCTACGTGGTAGACGTTTGAAATGAATTAATTACATTTTAGTTAATCATAATTTATGTATTAGTGATTTAATTATGATTAACTAAAAAGAGATGAACCCATTTTCAGGGGTCTACTAAACATGCCAATTTCTTTCATGATTTGTGTTTTACTAATATATAAATTACATTTTCTTCCACATTCCCGTTTGGACTGGCGGATTGAATGGTACTCGGATGATTTAAGTGGGATTCGATGGTCAAATCCTTCAGCGTCTGTATGCTAGCCTGTTTGGGCGGTGAGTGGATAAGAAGGAAAGGGGATTTGGTAGGATTGAATGCTGGATTGTCGAATCCATGGGATCGTTCTCTCCCTATGCTGGATTTCATCTCGAGCCCATCCCAGACCCGTCCGCAGTCCATCGTACGGACTGCGGGATGGGATTGGAGATGGTAAAGTCATGGCGGGAGGATGGTTTTCGTGCGAAAACGGGTTATAAGTAAATTGCGGAAAGGTCGCGATGGCCATATTCACCCACCACCGTTGTCATCGCGATTTGACGGATGGTCTGAGGGATGAGGTAGGTCTTCTTCCTCGCTCCTGGCATGAAACGCCATGGTGTACTGTATATCCTTCATGCATGTTCTTTTTAAATGTAGTTTTTGTGGTTTCTGAGAGACCGAATATGGTTTTTTCATGCCTGTGATAACCCCTGTTATCACAGGGCCCTCCGAGATGCATGTGTGTTGTCTGGTTGGATGCCATGACTTCCAGTTTTTGTGAAATAGGTGTGCAAGTTGGATTTCAATATCACACTTCATATATATTGGTATATTTACTCTCCATATGCTTTAATCTTGCTGTAGGTGTGTGGTCGTTTGGGTTTTTTGATATTTCGCATTAGGGTTTCGATTATTTGGGGGTTTTGGAAATGGTTTTTTTTTCAATCTATGCAATACCATGAAAATGAGGGTTTTGGGTTATCTGAATAATTTTGTGGATTGATATATGGGTTTTCTGTGTATTGCTGTTCATGGAATCTATTTACTTCTACGAGAGTTAATTTGTTAGAAGGCATCTGTCGATTCTCCAGAGTGCAAATTGTGCTCTTTCTTCCTGATGCATCTGTAGCCTGGATGATGGTTACTATCTGCATCCTGTCAAGAGGTATTCACCATTTAGAAAAATTATTTCAAGACTACAGAGGTTCTTTCTGTTTTTTTCAATTAAGTTTTTTATTTTTTGATATCATGCTTGTATTTTTTTTTTTCAATTGATCCCAATGAGCTAACAGTTGAGTGTGTTTTAGTTTTTACATTTCAATTTATGGTGCAAAAATCATGTCACTAAGGAGATTTTAAGGATCTTGGATCTATAACAAATGGTAGATACCTAAATGAATGGAGAAATGAAATATGTTTATTCCTTATATATTGCTTACGATTTTAAATTAACATCTTGGTTTACAATGATTTTAATAAATCTATTACTTCATGTATAATAGATGGTTACAACAAATTGATTCCATTTAAATGGATGACCATGATCTGATTGCACTGTAAGATGAGCCAATTGTAAGATGGCTCATAGTTAGTTGGGCGGTTGCCTTGGACTTGAACCCAAACCAATTACTTCCTGGGTTCAATGCAACTTCAACCTATACCGTCTTGGGTTGTAGTAGGGCCCATTGTTAAAATGTTAATGAATCATGCAATCAAAATGAAATTGTTGGTCTTTTGACCTCTACGAATCTCTGGTATGGTTACTTTTATCTATTTTTGTTAGTTTGGAGTATCTTTTGGATTCCAAATACATATGTGCAGTTGGATTCCTTCTTTATACTTCAACTATATTAACTTTATATACCTAATGCTATAAGCTTTTTGTGGAAATCAGTTGGTAACTCGCAGCATGGTTTCACTGAATTGAAGGTCATTGATCTCATCCCTTGGATTTGAGAAAGATCTCTGGTATGGTCACTATCATCTATCTTACTTTACTGTTTCTTATAATGTAATATAACCTAGGATTTTCTCAGAACTTGCTTGGATTGTTCTTCGTGTATTTCTCTTTACTACATTGGTGAGTTATTTGGGTGATGAATGTGTCTACCATTGGACCTGTAACTCTGCCTTTTCTTTTAGTCACCAGGGATCTTAGATGGATTTACTATTATTGGTTTTACTTGGATGCCAGTTATGAGATATTTGGTTTTTCACCTTGAATAGGATGTGGTATTTACTTGGATGCCAATTATGAAATCTTTGGCTTTGCAAATGAAATCTCCTTACTAATATTGGTTTTACTTGGATGAAATTTAGGCTTTGCAAATGGAATCTCCTTACTAGTCTTGGTTTTACTTGGATGCTAGTTATGAAATCTTTGGTTTGCAAATTGAATCTGTTTACTAGGCTTGGTGCAAATTGGATGCCAGTTGTGAAATCTTTGCCTTTGCAAATGGAATCTCCTTACTAGTATTGGTTTTACTTGGATGCCAGTTCTAAAATTTTGGCTTTGCAAATGGAATCTCCTTACTAGTCTTGGTTTTACTTGGATGCCAGTTATGAAATCTTTGGTTTGCAAATGGAATCTCTTTTCTAGGTCATATGTATAAAGTTTGCTGGTTATCTAAGACTGTTAAGTCTTGTCCACATGTATGGAACCTAGAGGTGATGGGTTATACACACAAAGTTTAGTAACCTTAAGTTTGGTAAATCATATGGAATCTTGGGATATATGTATATCTTTACTTACAGGTGACAGTCTGATGTATTTATCAGGTCGATCCATTGATTGTGCCCTATCAAGGTTGTCAAGGATCTTGAAAAATCACATCTCTTTTCTCAATGAGCCCCCACCAAAGATTTGATTGGTAACCATTTTTTTGGGCAAATAGCTTGGAACATTTGATATATCTGTTGTTTAAACCATGTGCATTCACAAGGTACATGTAAGGTTCAAAAGGTAACTCTTGCTTTCATATGTACTGTTGACTGTGGACCATTGGAAACTGTTTTAATAGGTCATACACAAAGTTTGGATGAAGTTTGCTAAATCATAGACTGCTGATGTATATGATTCTATATTTGGAATATGATAACAAGCGCTCTATGATTTTGGGATTGATGATATTCATGTGATGAAATCACTTTCTATTAATTTTATTGTAAATCTTGAGCATTTTCTTTTCCTGAATTCAACATTTTCTTTTCCTGAATTTCTTGCATTTCGATGAGAATCCAGGTGATCTTTAATTTTTTTTGTATCCATGTGGAAGATGATATTAAGGTGTTTGTTTAAACAAGAATTTTGGTTTGTAAATCGGGAGTACAATACACTTGTGAAGTAGGTAAAGTAGGTAATTCATTACAATTTCTCATACTATAAAACAACCATTTCTATCATGATTTCTAGGTGAAAATAATAAGGTAGTCAAACCATCATTCGACTTGGATACAATTATAAGTGTAAATAATCATTACCCATAAAAAGTCACTTACCATTGTAATTGGAAAACCAAATGTCCAAATGCAACATATAGCTTCTGATCTTTTCAGCTCTGAACTTATGTAGCATAGATTAGGCATTCATGGAACCTTTGATACTCTGCCAGTGTGATGGATGATACACAAGCGCTTCGAATTTTTACTTAGAAATTGCACATGTGGCATACAAGTTGTCAAACTAAACCATCCAAATTATAGTACTCAGTCCCAATGTGGAAGTGCTGGAATGAACAAAAAATCATGCTTGCTTGATTATCTGCGTACCATACTAGTGGACATTTATTGGAGAGTTATAATCAAACAATATCATATCCAACAGTCCTATTTCCACAAACAAAACCAATCTGATCTTGGGATTCTGACTCAGAGACTGAGCTGTATAATCTAGTTGGTTTATTAGAGTTAATATGCCACATGTATCTCAAAGTGTTTGTGTATCAAGTGTTAGACATAGCCTAAATATCATCTAACACCTCATCCAAAACAAGAAGAATGACATCTATAGTTACAGGCACAAGTGATCAAGACAGCAATACCCTTATACCAGACTAAGAAACAACATAACATCCAAGAACATTGGCACTGGGACTCCATATATACTTCCCCCAGAAGAAGAAGAAGAAAAGAAACCCAGGCCAAGTTCTAAAAAACCAATATATTCAGACAAATTCCTATATTTTGTTCTTTCTTTCTATTTATCGATGATAGGGTAGCAATACCATACTCCTATTTGCAGAAACACATATGGAACAGTTCCCCCTGTTTAACCCATGTCATATTTCTTAACCAGGATCATGCAGTCGACTCATACTTGGACCTGTTAGTCTTGTACATGTGAGCGATCTCCGGCACCAAGGGGCCGTTTGGGTTTGGGTCCGTAAGCAGTGAGCAGATTGACTGAAGTTATTGTAGTAGATAATCATCAATCCAGCTTTTAAACATCTTAGAACTGTCTGAAGTTATTGTAGTACATAATCATCGATCCAGCTTTTAAGCATCTTTTACAGTACCTAGATCCCCATTTGCTCCATTTTCATTTACCCATGATAGATGGAGACATTGACAGATACATGAAGACATGACATATTAATGTATATGAAGACATGCAACATATGAAGATGTGATTCATGTGTCAGATTTTAAATGGACTTTGATTTTAATGGAAAATATTCCTGATTTTAATCTCGATCTCTGATTTAGGCCCGATCTTGATTTTTGATTTTAATGACAACTTTTGCACAAAGTGAGGTGGCTGAAGTAGTTGAGACACAGACTAACTTAGAGTGAGAGTTGGAGCTAATTAAAACTTATCAACAAGAGGTTAGCACCCAATCTTGAAAATGCTGATGTCACTATATTTCTTAGTTTTTGTTCCCTCGGTAGTAATATAATGCAAGCTTTGTGTTGAATTCTCCACGCATGATGTTTAAGTTTGGTGTATTGATTGCATATATTGTAACACCTAGGCGCTCCTTGAGATTAAAATATTCTTCTGCTAGGATTTGCAACATGGATGTGTTGGTTAATTTCAAACCTAAATCCCTCTGTATTTGAAAATCAGGTACTGGGGTTTCTCAGGTGAACTGTGATCAAAACCCTTGTTGAATCCTAAACTTTATGGCATCTGCTTCACTGCTTAGAGGGGATTTTCTGAAGTTTGTTCTCATTATTTGAATTTAGGCCTTAAGGATGTGATTCATGTAACAAACCAGAGAATGTTAGATGAATGTACATGTTAGCATTTGCTTTTCAGGTTATAAATGTTGATATATATATATATATATATATATATATATATATATATATATATATATATATATATATATATCTATATATATATATATATAAAACACACACACACACACATTGTTATCACTTTCTTAAGAAAGTCTTTGGAATTCTAATATAGTGTAAACTAATAAATTGTGATGTATATTTATAAGAAATTCGCATGTGAGAGTGTAAGTTATCAGTTGGCGATGGATGATGAAGATGAGGAAGAGATGGAGAGGGCTATTGTTATTTACGCGATGGCAGTTTGTGTACAGGCTATTGGGGAATACTGTCGCGTATACATGTTCAAACAACCGGCCCGTCATGGGGATGATGAGCGAGCGAGGTTCATCAACTCTATCATTCGGGCCAGCGATAGAGATTGTGTTGATCAATTCAGGATGAATCGAGATACATTTTTTAAACTATGTACGAAGCTACGTAAGAAAACACAGCTGCGTGATACTCGTAATATTAGTCTTGAAGAACAAGTAGTTATTTTCCTATACACGTTGGGGCACAATGTTCGGAATTGGGTCATAGGTCACAAATTTATTCGATCGGGTGAAACTGTGAGTTGTCACTTTCACCATGTTCTAAATGCACTTGTATCAATGTACCCCGATTTCATTAAACAGGCCAGATCAGAGACGCCCTCTGAGATCCAAACAAATGTAAATTGGTATGCATACTTTCAGGTATTATTTCCATTGGGTCTGTTTTCTATATATGTTATTTTCACTTCCCTCCATTCACGCCTTCAGCCTAAATGACATTTGATTCTTCACATTTATGATTGTGTTGGTGCAATTGATGGTATACATATTCCAGTGCATGTGCTGACAGTTGACCAGCGAGCTTCTACAATCGGAAAGGGGTCCTCTTCCAAAACGTACTGGTGACATGTTCATTTGATATGAATTTTACATATGTATTGGTTGGTTGAGAGGGTTCTGCTTCGGATGCGAGGGTGCTACACAACGCATTGACCCGATCAGATGATCTCTTACTTGTCCCACACGGTACTGGTTATCTGTTCAAAGATTGTTAATCTATTTCATAATTATGAATTCTTTCGATTTTTCACTTAATAGAACATTGATTCGAAGTGTAAGAAAATATTATGTTGTCGACGCTGGATATTTTCATTCACCCGATTTTATGGCTCCATTTCGGAGCGTTTGATACCACTTGCAGGAGTATCGAACTGGGAGAGTGCCTGCCAACATGAAGGAGAAGCTTAATTACTAACACGCACAATTGCGCAATGCAATCGAGCGTTGTTTCGGTGTTTTGAAAGGTAGATTTCTCATCTTGAAGAGCGTTATGCAGTATGAATTTCACACACAGGTTATGTAACATCCCAAAAAATCGAGGGTCGAGTAGTAACTCAACTCTCGAGTTTTAGAACATCACTTATTCAACATAGATAATGATGATTAAATGTTGTCTGTGTTAGTACAATAAACATGAGTGAGATTCAACCAAAACAGTAATTCATACTCCAGATCCATGTATAAAACGTAAGCGGAAGACTGAAAGGTGTATATAGATATATATAAAACAAAACATTCTCGATCTCCAGAGTATGAACACTAACTGAGTCACCGAAAATATACATGTTGGTTCTGAATCAAAATGTCAAAAGTAGTACATCTGAAATTATCAACCCTGTAACCCCGTAGCACTGGACAGCCTATGCGAAGCCTCCAGCGAACTGCATGTAGGAGAACTCCTCCTGATCGTCATAGAAGTCGGGCTCAGTCTCCTATGCTCTAGTGATACCTGCATCTGATACAGGGTCTGGTGGGTGTTTTAAAACACCGTCCCGTAACGTGAGAATGAGTGACCAACTCAGTGGAACAATAAAGCATAGGTTAACATATTATCAACTCAGTCAAGCAGTAATGATAAAGCAGAAAAATCAAACATTCTTAACTACTCTTATTAATGCAAGTATGAATGTAGTTATGATGGATGCCCTCACTGACATACTCCCTCGTGCGACACCCTTTTCGTTCGCAGCATGCTTTCATCCCTCAGTACTCCACATCTTCCAGGCACATGCAATGCATGATGAGCATGATTACCGAGTTGTTATTAGTCCATTTCAAACAGCAGGATTGAGAAACTAAGGTACCTCCCTTGTATCATTCCCAAACATGATCCTTTATAGGGTCGTCAGTCCTAGACAATCTCATACGATGGTGTGTTTCTAGGTTGCTGCAAGGGCTGCCAGGGCTGTTACACGGAATCGTTGCACCACTCCCCCATCACCTTATCAATACAGGCCTAGTTTATACTCTGTTACTACGGGAAGACTCATCGCCTCACCGCAGATTCAGAGTATGCTCGAGGTCACTCCACTAACGTCCTACCAACTGACAGTCTATTTTCGAAGCCCGACTAGTCCACTTATTGAGAATGAGACCCGGATGCAACCCGACTGAGGACCACGGCCAGGCTACGCCAGTGTAGGCCGACAACTCGAATATAGTGTCCCATACCACCATAATCAGCTCACGAGTCTGGTTGCTCAATGGTCACTACGGGGAGGCACATGGCCCCAGCGTAGGCCGACAGCTCGACCACGGTGTCCCATACCACCATGCCCGGCTCATGAGTCTTAGCGGATCGAGGTACCATGGTTGACGGGATTCCACTGGTAAGTTTGGTGACCTAGGTTCAAGCAGTAGCGACCAAACATGGTGAACATACATTAGACACATCGGGTTACTTGACGAGCCTGACTAGCTCGAGTGCACAATCAACTGAACGACATGAAGTGCATAAGCACTTCGTGTAGCCTAACCACTGTCGCCAACTGAAGTACGACTCGGGTTCATCAAACACATCCTACATGGCAACATGAATCCTCAATCATGATCTCCAGTCTGGTACCGATTGTCTGGACTATAGACATAGTCCCAAACTCAATCAATCCTTACTCATAGCATGTGGTGTAAAGTATAATAAACAAAGTAACTCAAGCATGTTAACAAGCATATCATAAAGCATGTTATAAAACATGTTACAAAGCATGTTATAAAGCATATTTATAAAGCACTATAGAAATAGGAATACAAACACATATATTTCATAAGTAAGTGGTTAAAGTAAACAACCACATGGAGAAAATCATACATGTCTCTAAGGTAGTTGAGAATCCCATCTTAACACCCTCCTAAGGCATCATCATCCAAACAGTTACTCACACAAGCATTTCTACAAACTCTTAACATACACTATTTCAACACACTTAGTGTATGTTAGCATACATGTATTAGGGCGAATTCTTTCGCCAAATAAGTATTTTATTCACATATCATATATTCATACCACAAATAATCATGTCCAACACACTTCCAAAATATATACGTATACGGTATTTTCTACAATACACTGTTTCTAAATACATAGTGTATATTAACATAACATGTATTAGGGCGAATCTTTTCGCCAAATCAGTATTTTATCCATATGACATATATTCATACAACAACTAATCATGTCAAACACATTTCCAAAATATATACGTATACCGTATTTTCTACGAATACCCAGAGTATGTAAAATTCCATATTCTACGTCTTTAATCGAAACAGAAATCAGAAAGCACTTTGTACATGTGCAATTGCATGCAGATCATGAATCTATCATTATCTGACATTGAAAGTGTTGAAAACCGTAACCTATACACCTAAAGTCCTCACCTTTTGTCGTGGAATCGTAACGGAGTCGATAGAATTGCTAAGCTTTCCTATATGGCAGTTTGGCAACCTACAGAACGAAATAGGTTAGCTATTCATAACCTACAACTATCAAAACCCCAAATCAGTTTAGGGTTAGGGTTTCTTACTTAGAAATGACGTCGGAATCTCCGGAAAAGTGATGAGAACGGAGCGGTGGAGCTCGTGGAGCGGCAGGGAAGAGTGACAGGGAGATTCTCCCACAACTCTCCCACTTTCTCTCTTCTCTCTCTAGGTTTTCTCTCAAATTCGGATGGCTGAAATGAGAGAGGTTTTAAGGTCCTTATATAACCTAAAAACTCACCGAAATAGACTCCAGGTCAAAGTATACTTAGGTTATAACCAAAGTGAGCTGGTTTCAGCTCAACGGAGGACTTCTGGCGGGCCTCCTTGAGCCAAAGGTCGAACTTAAGCTCACCGACACCGAATCTAGGTGGAGTTAAGTTTTCATTTCGGTCGAGATTCTAGATCACGCGTGGCAGACTAGTTTCAGTTCAACGGTCAGCGGATCTCGATCGGAGATTCCGAGTACATGTAAATGTGTATGAAATTTCTCCTGATCCGAGGGTGTAATTTGGTCTGATTCTGACGGTCTGGTTGCTTACAAAATGTCCGCAAGCGACACGTGCCAGATCACTATTCCAGATTTTTATTTTGTAAAGAAAACAAGGGTTTTCACTCTCTCGCTCCGGACTCGAGCGAACAGCCGTGGGACATTGTCTGGATTTGATTTCCAAGATAGTTGTCAAGCCCAGCGAGGCGGTCCTAAGTCCTTAACTTCGTAGTGTTCGGACTCCCGATGTGCGGTCTAGACCTGATACGGAGTTTCAATGTGTTCCCGAGAGCAGTCGGGTAATGAGTTTGATCCTAGATTTTAGGGTACCCTAGCGTCAATGATTCTACAAGTTTTGGGTCTTGCAGATCGTATTTAAAGCGATTAGTGCTAATTTCACAGGCACTCTAGTTTAACACTAGCTAAATCTCGCCTAATTTCTAAAGGATTTAGTCCTGAGTGATTTCGGTCTGAGGTGGTACTTAGTCCTTTGTAGTTTGTATATAAAGTGATCTAAGTTATACTACCTAGCTAGTTTAAGATAGTATCTAGGGTGAAAGTACTTTGAAAAATTGAAAGATCAAGGTGGTGAAGGGTGAGATTTGTGAAGAAAATGGTTTGAAAAGGGATTTGAGGCTTTAATTGAGTGTTTGAGAAGTTAAACCAGTGTTAGGATTGACCCATCGCCTAAGGACGTCTAATTCCAGGTTGGAAAAAAATCTGGGCTGTTACAGGTTAAGATTGTGATAGTCTGTTGTGTCCTACATAATTTTATACGTACCGAAAATGAGTCTCCTCAGGACCACAAATATGTTGGTATATCTGTTGCCGATGGGGAGGGTATCCTTACGCCTCACAAGGTATCAACGAATGACGAGCAACAATGGTTGCTGCAAGTAACTCAGCATGAAAAGATACTTGGATTTGAGTGCGCGATGACATTACGACCAGAATGTGGCCAGATGTGCAGCAGAATAGTAGGAGTAGATAGTCGATTTTATATGTTTAATTTCCATTACTTAGTTGGTGATATTTAGTTTCAGGAAATATTAAGTACCAAACAATGGAATTATGGTCATCCAAAATCTGACTGGGTTAATTGTTGGTTAACTAATGACCAATGAATTTCTTAAATTTTCTTCTTTTATAATCATTGTCATTTTCATGATTATGGTTGACATTTGCCAAAAATCATATATACTTGATATTCAAGTGAAATGACAGACTTTTTATTCAACGATACATCGACACCAACGCAATCACAGGTAAAAACATCAGTGGTGCCCACTCGATGTTCTCCACGCGGGAAGACGGTGAAATCCCTAACCGAGCCCCGAAAATCAAATGGACTATTGTTATGGATCAGGTTCTTTTCAACACATTTCTCGAACAGGTTGCACTGAGACGTAAAACTGATAACGGTTTCCAGTGGGAGGCATACCAAATTGCTGCCGAAGAAGTTACGAAGCATACCGACGTAGTCGTCAAGTGGCAGAATGTGTCGAATCGACTGAGGTATTACAAGAGAGAGTATAATGTAGTGAAGGACATGCCAGCGGCCAGTGGGTTTGGATGAGACAATGAGAGGATGGTGGTCACAACTCCTGATGAAGTATGTGAGGAATATCTTAGGGTAAGATTTAGTAAAGTTGAAATTCCCATCTTACATCCATATATAATACTTACTTACTTACAACTATCTTATACGGCTATAGTCTCACCCGCGTGCCGAAAGACTCCGCGGGAAACGCATCGATAGAATGGATGACCTTGTAGTTATCGTCGGATCCGACTAGGCCACGGGACGTTATGTGTAAAGTAATAGGAGTATGGCTGCATCATCATCTTCTCGTCTTCAACGAGATCTTAATGATGCATGGAGAGAGATTGATTATGATATGGACGATACGATTGACCTCTCAGAGGATCATGTAACAAACTCCACAGAGACCATTCCATTTTCGTCAGACAGTCCTTCGATGGGACATCGCGGCTCCCGTAGCACTTCTACTCGCACTCCTGATTCCGATGGTAGCCGTGGTGGGATCACAACAAGGAAACGATTGCGCCCTCCTCGTCCATGTGATGTACTCGGGACCTCTCTCTAGACTGTTACAGAGGCTATGCTCAATTTTTAGCTTCAACAAAGAGGTGAATTATGCTGCCAAAGTACTTGATGTACTAGAAGAGGTGCAAGACTTGACCAACTCAGAGTTTATCGAAGTTGGTCAGATCTTAAGTAGGGATAAGAAGCTGACATCGTTCTTTGTCAGTCTTTGACCTGAGCGCCAAGTGGAGTGGTTGAAGAAAACACTCCGTGATAACTTCGGTGATGGAGGTGTTGGATCCATCTGACAGGGTGTAGTCATTGTTTTTGTTATTTTATTTCTTATCCGGGCATGTAATAACTTTGTTAGACATGATGATTGTTTTTTTGGATTTCATATTTTTGGATTGATATATGCTGGTATATGCGTAGTGTATACCATTATGACTTCTGTGATGATAAGCATATATGTTATTTAACATCTTTCGTATACGTACTCACATGCTTGCATTATGCACATTAAGACAGAATGGACCACACACTTTGTTTGGAGGAAGGGTACGTATTTACAACTTAAAAAATAAAAATAAAAATTAGTAAGGTTGTACTGTACTTCTTCTTTTCGGTAGTACAATAATGCATGTTTTCTATTTCGCGATCTTAATCCGATTCCCAAATGTCGTCCCTATTCCCTCCATGTCATTGCAGATGAGAAAAGAGAAGTACTATGTTGTCTTAGTGGGACGTCCGCCAGGTATATATCTGACATGAGACGATGCTAGATTGAAGGTGGAAAGATTTAGCAGGGGGAGACACCAAGCCTTCAAGAACTGAAAGGAAGCTATTGCATGTTGGGATGATCATTTCAGTAAGGCCAGTGCACCGTCGAGACCTCGCACAGAATCTCCAGCGCTTCAGGTTGCCGCATATTCTGATGAGGTGGACATCCATCACTCTTCGACTTCGTCTATCCGACAGACGACCCGAGGCATGGTTTTCAGGGCCACATCGACTGATGATCTTGCCCCATAGATAAAGAGAGATTCTGTGCAATTTTGGTTGCCGTCTTGATTATTTTTCTTGCCTTGATTGTAAATTTTAAAATCTAGATATTACTGGTATTGTAACTTGAGGATTATTACTTCCGGTTTTTAGTCTGTTTGTGGTGTATGACGTATGATGACATCGGCCATATGAGCTGTAATACCCTGTTTCTTTTTAAACAGTGGGTTCCACCGTTGACCCATTGTTTCATATGATGTGGCCCACCTGAGAGTTGGATGGCTCTCATTTTTGGGCCCATGCCCTAACTTTGAAGGGCAAATTTTATGAACGGTGTGGATTTATCACATCATAGTTGTGGGGCCCACTTTTCAAAAAAAAAAAAATAAAAAAAACAAAAGCAAGCAAGTGACGTGCTGACGCACGTCACCCACAAGCAATCCCCTCTCCTCCACGTTTCTCTCTCCTTCCTTGTTCTTTGCGGCTTAGTTGCACACACGAACCCATTCACCATGATTTCCATCATCATGGTGGGACCCATTCCTCAATCTAAACCGTCCATTAAACTCCCAACCCACTAACTCACCTGTGATTATTTTTTTATACCCCATTTTCTCATGTTATCTAGAGGGAACAAGAGAGAAAATCATAAAAGAGAGTTCGTGAGAAAAAAAAAAAAAAAAGAGTTCAGGAAAAGGGAGTACGTAAGGGTTCAACATCGAGTTCAAAGTGGATTAATCCAAGTTAGTGCACGTCGAAATCAGCATCTCTTCAGATTATTTCCTCCCATCATACTATTTTTTCATATCAGGTAGGTGATCATTCCCAAATTGAAAAATTCATATCTATTGCCATATATAATCTAGACATTAAAATATTAATAAATAATTCCTCATTGAAAGATATTCTTTATTTGACTACTGTATAAATGCAAATATTATTATTATTATTATTATTATTATTATTATTATTATTATTATTTGCATTTGATATTATCTAGGGGTGTGATGAATATTTATTATGTGAACTATTATTATTTTTTTTTTTATGAAATAACCCTTACGAGTGCTCTGCCCTAAAAGGATTACCATATTATTTGATACGAATGCTTTAATATTGTTTATTTCAATGTTTTCTTGTAAATTATATGCATCATATGTGAACAATTATTTTTTTGTACAATGATTCTTACGGGTGCTCTGCCCAGGGTCATTCCCGAAATGATCAGCACGACACGGGTGCTCTGCCCAGGGTCATTCCCAAAAGGATCAGCATGGGTGCTCTGCCCTGGGTGATTCCCTAAAATGATCAGTACACACGGGTGTACTGCCCTGGGCTTTTGTCCCTAAAAGGTTAAACCGGTGCTCTGCCGAGGGTCATCCCCTGAAAAGATCAACACCGGTGCTCTGCCGTGGGTCATCCCTTAAAAGGATCAGCACACATGAGTGTTTTGCCCACTCCAAATTTTAGTTTTTTTTTGAAAAACTATGTTAAATAATTCATTTATTTCATGTTCATGAATGTCAAATTATTAACTATGATTTTACATCCAATGTTTGCTTTATTTTGATTAAAATGTCGAGATTAAATTTGGTAATATTTGTGAGTTTTTTAACTCGGGATTGATGTGATCCTATTGAGTTGTCAACTCATTATGTTTTAACTGTTTCAGGTTATGAATATTTTGAAGATGCAGGATATTACTATTAGTAGGGGAGCATGGAATGTGGTTGGATGCACGTGGCATGTTATTCTACATTGAATAAATTTTATTTTATTTTAGAACTATGGATGTAGTAATGTTTGACTTGACTTTCTTACTTCAAGTTAAATTAAATAATTATGCATTGTGTAATAACAAATTTTGAAATTAATGATCTTAGCATGTGTTTGGATTTTAAATATCGGGCGATGGTGGAAGAAAATGAAATGCATATGAAATTGTCATTCTTTATCTTTTATTTTTTTTATATAGGTCACGGGTCTGGAATTCGGGTCCTGGACACCCTATTCGGGTACCCAAATTTTGGGGCGTGACAAAGTTGGTATCAGAGCCAAGTTTGATCTTAAACATTGGACCTAAAATAGAAATTTAGCTCTAAGTCTTCATAAATAGCCTTAACTAGGAGATGAGAAATTTAGAATACATACGTAGGATATTTTAATCTATTGTAATATAATACTTAGATCCTATTTAGGCTGTATATTAACATACAAAATCAAATCTGGACGTTAGGAAATTTCTGAGAATTTTTCTAACTATTTATTGAGTTGGACAGCAATAATCCATATAAAATGTCTGACTTTGAAAAATCATAACTATTTAAGTAAAACTCCGATTGAGTTGATTCAAAAACTCAATTGAAGCTTGATAAGTATAATTTTGTAAAAAATTATGTAAAAATTAAAATATACTGATATTTCAGGTGTGTATTTGATGTTAAAAAATCTGTCCAGAAATCGTCCAAATCTGGACAGCGTGTACTCTCTGAATTCTTAAAATTTTTACAGGCGTCGAAATTTATGAAACTTTACAGGGATATAGTAGACTTATAGATGTATCTATATAAAAATTTCAAGTTAAAATAATGTCTAAAAATATCAAAAATATCAAATAGAATAGCACCCTTATGACCAGAAATTTCTGCACATAGTTCTAAACTACATTTTAGTTCAACTTCTCTTAGATCTTCATGTATGCCTACATTGAACCGTCTAATTTCTTATAATCTTAAAATTATTCAGTAAAATTCATAATCCCCTTTATTTATCCTAGGCTATGACGAATGAAAGTATGAACCTCGGGGCCGCATCGGAGACTCAAGTACCCGATGCAGATAGGCAAGGAACAATTATTGACAAGATCCTCCAGGCGATGGAAGGATTTGCCTCATTTATGGGAACACAAGTGCTTATAAGTCAATCTCAGGAGCAGACTCAAGTGACGCATGTAGCCGCTGAAGGGACGGGGTCCTTATTGGAAAAGTTTAAGAGGCAGAGACCGCCTACGTTTAAAGGTGGGCCTGACCCAAGTGAAGCTGAGGGTTGGAAAAGGCAGATGGAGAAAATTTTCACAGCTATGAGATGTAATGAGCAACAAAAGGCTGAATTAGCAATATATATGTTGGAAGGAGAAGCCGATCATTGGTGGGAATCTACGACTAAGGAGAACCGGAGCATAGAAAAGTGGACATGGGACCAATTTTGCACAAAGTTTGAAAATAAATACTTTCCAGCTTATGTGCGTGCTCAAAAGGTCACAGAATTCATGAAATTAGAACAAGGAGATATGACAGTGCGTGAATATGATGTAAAGTTTATAGAGTTGGCACGATTTGCGACATTTCTCATACCGGATGAGCTTCGTAAAGGGCAGAAGTTTGTTGAAGGACCGAAACCTTCTATCCGTACTCGACTGGCGCCATTTCTTATTAAAACGTATGCAGAAGTAGTGGAACGCGCCAGCGCAATAGAAAAGGACTTTGATGAGCATTGGAAGAATCGCGAGCCGAGGAAGGACATGAGGAGTGGAGCCAGGACCACGCCTCATTCATCTCTCACACAACATGAAGCGACTAAGTGTCAGAAGATGATGCCAACATCAGTACTCAGTCATGCCACTATGCAACTTTCAACGCAATTCACTGGGACTTGCCATAACTGCGGAAAGGTGGGCCATCCTGCCCGCCATTGTCTTCTACCACCTCGTCACCAATATTCAGGAAATCAAGGACCGCCACGATCATTTTACAGGCCGCCTCTTCATTATGCACCGTCTACATCATATCAACAACCTCCGTCGCCGCCTCCTCAGATGATGCATCCAGCTGCGAGACCAGCACAACCTTATCCTCAGAGGCCTGCACAGCTACATCCACGATTCCAGCCGCCTGGACCCCCTCAAGCTTTTCTGAGACCACCTCAACAATGGCAACAACAGGTCAAGCTCCCCAATACCAGCAACTGAGGCCAGAAAGTCAGGCGCCCCAACCTCAAGCTCAAGGACGTGTTTACGCTCTATCTTCATTCACAAATGATCCAGCCCAACTTCAAGAGTATGAGGATCCAAATCGAAGCTATGAAGATCCAACGCCACCTCAAGATGATGTTGCACAAATGTATGAGACTACTGCTTCTGCTTATGGGGACCCAGCACAACCTGCAGATATCACTCCTCAACATGGTGTTGAAGCTACTAATGATGTGGTGGAAGGTACTATCTTGGCTTACACCTCTCTTGCCAGAGCATTATTCGATTCAGGAGCTACACATTCATTTATATCTTATTTCTTCGTATGCTCACTTGGTATATCACCCGTACGATTAGATAAGAAAATTATCGTAGCAACCCCTCTCGGTAAGTCCATGAATTTAGAGCAAATATGTGAAGAATGCCCCATCATAATTGAAAATGAAATACTACCAGCAAATCTCATTATTATGCCTATGAAGGAATACGATGTCATCTTAGGAATGGATTGGTTGTCCCAGTATCGTGCCAAGATAGATTGTTTCAGGAAGACGATTACGTTGAACATAGAAGGACGATCTCCACTGAAATTTTATGGGACACGAAGAAGGAAAGCGCCGATTGGTTTGTCGGCTATTGTGGGAATCGAGCAATCAGAAGAAGGGATTGAACAAATACCTGTGGTAAGGGAGTTTCCATAAGTTTTTCAGGATATTCCAAGGTTACCTCCAAAGAGAGATGTGGACTTCGGTATCGATCTAATGCCCGGAACTGCACCTATCTCTAGAGCACCTTATCGCATGACTCCGGTAGAATTAAAAGAATTAAAGGATCAGATCCAACAGTTGCTAGATCAGGGTTTCATTAGACCCAGCACGTCGCCATGGGGAGCACCGGTCTTATTTGTAAGGAAGAAGGATGGAACTATGAGATTATGTATCGATTATCGTCAGTTGAATAAAGTAACAATCAAGAACAAATATCCTCTTCCTAGGATTGAGGATTTATTTGATCAGCTTAAGGGAGCGAGGTTCTTTTCTAAAATAGATTTGAAGTCAGGTTACCATCTATTGAGAATAAAGGATGAAGATGTGCACAAGACAGCTTTTAGGACTCGTTACGGGCACTACGAGTTCTTAGTAATGCCATTCGGATTGATAAATGCTCCAGCGGTATTTATGGACCTTATGAATCGGGTATTCAAACCTTATTTAGATCGATTCATTATTGTATTCATCGATGATATTCTTATATACTCCAAGACTCAGGAGGAGCATGAGGAACATCTCAGGACCGCTCTGCAGACGTTAAAAGATAATCAATTGTATGTCAAGTTATCAAAATGTGACTTCTGGAAGCATGAAGTAAAATTTTTGGGGCATGTGGTGTCAGAGAAAGGGATATCTGTGGACCCAGCTAAAATTGAAGCAATATTAGAATGGGAGCAGCCCTCGAATGTGTCTGAAGTGCGAAGTTTTCTCGGCCTTGCTGGTTACTATCGAAGATTTATAGAAGGATTCTCTAATATATCAAGATCCCTAACTAATCTAACTAAGAAGAATACGAACTTTAAGTGGGATCAAGATTGCGAGCAGGCATTTACCGAACTGAAGAAGCGGTTGACATCAGCCCCAGTTCTGGCATAACCGACCGAAGGAGAAAGATTCGTCGTTTATACCGATGCGTCATATCAGGGGTTAGGATGTGTTCTTATGCAAGGAGGCAAAGCTATCGCATTCGCATCACGGCAGTTAAAGACTCACGAGCGAAATTACCCGACGTATGATTTGGAGTTAGCAGCAGTGATTTTTGCTTTAAAAATTTGGAGGCACTACCTATATGGGGAGCAATTTGACTTATATTCAGATCATAAGAGTTTAAAGTATCTCTTTAATCAGAATGAATTGAATATGTGTCAGAAAAGATGGATGGAATTTTTGAAGGACTACCATTTCGATATTTTATATCACCCAGGAAAAACAAATGTTGTGGCCGATGCCTTAAGCAGAAAGACACGAAGACTTGTGGCCAGCCTAATGATCAAAGAGTGGGAGATGCTAAATGTTATCAAGGATTTCGATCTGCAACTTCAGCTTGAAGAACCTCAGGCGCATCTAAGTAACCTAGTAGCACAGCCTGCCCTGGTGTGTAATTTTATTTATTTGTTTTCTTAATATTTAATAACTAAGTTTAACTTATTAACCTTTAGAATTGAGATTAGATCATGATAAACTTTTCTTTTAGATTTGGCGTATTCTATAAGCTTAGAAGAAAGACGTTTGGCTACAAGAAAAAGGAGCGGAAGGAATGGGTAAGGAGAATGCAGAATGGCGAATTGGCACTGATGAAGGGATTAGGTTCCGTGGAAGGCTATGTGTTCCAAACGAACCTGATTTAAAGTAAGAGATTTTGGACGAGGCTCATAGATCAAGATTCACTATCCATCCAGGGGAGACTAAAATGTATCACGATGTTAAGCGCCAATACTGGTGGAACAACATGAAGCGGAAAATCGCTGAGTACGTATCTAAATGTGCGACATGTCAACAAGTGAAGGCAGACCATCGAAGACCACCAGGACTCTTGCAGCCGTTACCGGTCCCCAAGTGGAAATGGGAGCATATATCCAGGGATTTCGTAGTTGGATTTCCGAAGACAGGTCGACACCATGACACTATATGGGTGATCGTAGACAGGTTAACCAAATCCGCACACTTCATCCCGATAAAGATTTCTACATCTGCAGTGGAGTTGAGCAAAATTTATATTAAGGAAATCGTCTGACTTCATGGTACTCCAGTATCCATCGTCTCCGACAGAGATCCCAGGTTTAAATCGCGGTTTTGGGCAAGTCTACAGGAAGCTTTGGGAACTACTCTCGACTGCAGTACAACATTTCACCCGCAGACTGATGGACAAACAGAAAGGACGAACCAGATTTTAGAAGATATGTTACGTAGCTGCATTCTCGACTTCAAGGGCAATTGGGACGATCATCTGCCGCTGGTGGAATTTGCATATAATAATAGCTACCAAGCCAGCATTGGTATGAAACCATTTGAAGCTTTATACGGAAGACCCTGCAGATCACCAAGCTGTTGGACCGAAGTAGGAGAAAGGACATTGTTGGGACCAGAACTTATTCAAGAGACCTCCAAGAAGATTGACATCATTTGGGAACGTATGCGCGCCGCTCAGAGTCGCCAAAAGAGCTATGCAGATAATCGACGCAGAGACTTAGAGTTTTGTGTGGGAGATCATGTGTTCATAAAAATTTCCCCAATGAAAGGAGTTATGCGTTTTGGAAAGAAAGGGAAACTTGCGCCATGTTTTATCGGACCCTTCGAGATCCTACAAAGAATAGGAGTTATAGCATACAAGCTGGCCCTACCGCCTCAGTTATCCAATATCCACAATGTATTTCACGTCTCCATGCTTCGAAAGTACAAGCCGGACGATCTCATGTCATCGAATGGGAGCCGCTAGAGATTCAAGAAAATGTCACATATGAAGAGAAACCTGTGCGCATTCTCGATCGTAAGGAGCAAGTACTTCGGACGAAGGTTATACCACTTGTGAAGGTACAGTGGAGTCATCACAGCGAGGAAGAAGCATCGTGGGAGCGAGAACAAGAAATTCGAGAAAAGTATCCTAACCTCTTTTAGGTATATAAATTTCGAGGACGAAATTTTGTTAAGGTGGGTAGAATGTAATACCTTGTTTCTTTTTAAACAGTGGGTTCCACCGTTGACCCATTGTTTCATATGATGTGGCCCATCTGAGAGTTGGATGGCTCTCATTTTTGGGCCCATGCCCTAACTTTGAAGGGCAAATTTTATGAACGGTGTGGATTTATCACATCATAGCTGTAGGGCCCACTTTTCAAAAAAAAAAAACAACAAAAGCAAGCAAGTGACGTGCTGACGCACGTCACCCACAAGCAATCCCCTCTCCTCCACGTTTCTCTCTCCTTCCTTGTTCTTTGCGGCTTAGTTGCACACACGAACCCATTCACCATGATTTCCATCATCATGGTGGGACCCATTCCTCAATCTAAACCGTCCATTAAACTCCCAACCCACTAACTCACCTGTGATTATTTTTTTATACCCCATTTTCTCATGTTATCTAGAGGGAACAAGAGAGAAAATCATAAAAGAAAGTTCGTGAGAAAAAAAAAAAAAAAGAGTTCAGGAAAAGGGAGTACGTAAGGGTTCAACATCGAGTTCAAAGTGGATTAATCCAAGTTAGTGCACGTCGAAATCAGCATCTCTTCAGATTATTTCCTCCCATCACACTATTTTTCCATATCAGGTAGGTGATCATTCCCAAATTGAAAAATTCATATCTATTGCTATATATAATCTAGACATTAAAATATTAATAAATAATTCCTCATTGAAAGATATTCTTTATTTGACTACTGTACAAATGCAAATATTATTATTATTATTATTATTTGCATTTGATATTATCTAGGGGTGTGATGAATATTTATTATGTGAACTATTATTATTTTTTTTTTTATGCAATGACCCTTACGAGTGCTCTGCCCTAAAAGGATTACCATATTATTTGATACGAATGCTTTAATATTGTTTATTTCAATGTTTTCTTGTAAATTATATGTATCATATGTGAACAATTATTTTTCTGTACAATGATTCTTACGGGTGCTCTGCCCAGGGTCATTTCCGAAATGATCAGCACGACACGGGTGCTCTGCCCAGGGTTATTCCCAAAAGGATCAGCACGGGTGCTCTGCCGTGGGTGATTCCCTAAAATGATCAGTACACACGGGTGTACTGCCCTGGGCTTTTGTCCCTAAAAGGTTAAACCGGTGCTCTGCCGAGGGTCATTCCCTGAAAGGATCAACACCGGTGCTCTGCCGTGGGTCATCCCTTAAAAGGATCAGCACACATGAGTGTTTTGCCCACTCCAAATCTTAGTATATTTTTTTGAAAAGCTATGTTAAATAATTCATTTATTTCATGTTCATGAATGTCAAATTATTAACTATGATTTTACATCCAATGTTCGCTTTATTTTGATTAAAATGTCGAGATTAAATTTAGTAATATTTGTGAGTTTTTCAACTCGGGATTGATGTGATCCTATTGAGTTGTCAACTCATTATGTTTTAACCGTTTCAGGTTACGAATATTTTGAAGATGTAGGATATTACTATTAGTAGGGGAGCATGGAATGTGGTTGGATGCACGTGGCATGTTATTTTACATTGAATAAATTTTATTTTATTTTAGAACTATGGATGTAGTAATGTTTGACTTGACTTTCTTACTTCAAGTTAAATTAAATAATTATGCATTGTGTAATAACAAATTTTGAAATTAATGAACTTAGCATGTGTTTGGATTTTAAATATCGGGCGATGGTGGAAGAAAATGAAATGCATATGAAATTGTCATTCTTTATCTTTTATTTTTTTTATATAGGTCACGGGTCTGGAATTCGGGTCCTGGACACCCTATTCGAGTACCCGAATTTTGGGGCGTGACATGAGCCGTGTAGATCGTTTTGATTTTCGTTTGCTTCGGTTACTCTCATCTATTTCTGTATCACACCACCGTCATATGATGTGGTCCAGTGGATACGTGGACATTTCATACGTGAGATCAACTTTGATTGATGGTACCAGATTTTAGGGTGTGCCTCGCTGCATATTTGGATGGCAACAAACCAAATAATAGCAAACCACGGTAGTTTGATTATCATCGCACATAACTTCGGTGTGGTCCACTTGAGATATGAACCCGCTTCATCGAATGAAATATATATTTACTTGGATTCTAATGGCGTGATGAACGGCGTGGATGAGACAAGTACATAACATTGGGCCCCACAGAGCATCAGTACTACTGTAGATGGGGCATACAATAACATACGTTAGTTATGAATCCCGCCCCACCTAAACCCATGCTTCCCAAACATGCCAGCCGTTGGAATACATGGGATTGCATGCAATCCCATGCCCGGCCAAACCGGACAGCTCAATGGCATCCCTGGATAAGCCAGCCTTCCCAAACAGGCCACATATTTGGACGCTGGATTTCTGAATACCATGGGATTGGAGACAATCCACTGACGCTGCTTTTATTACATTGTTATCTGTGCAATCCACCCAATTTCGATCCAATACCATTCAATCCGCCCGTCCAAACGGGAGGTAGATAATCAGATTATGGTACGGTTTGACAAGCCCATTGGGCAGCACTTCAGGCTCCAAGTATGGCGGGCCATGGTTAAAAGACTCAACGACTTGGATGGGCTGACTCGGCACCGACTCTATTTAGGACTCACCCGAGTCCAAGGTGACTCGCGGGCGCATGTGGCATCGAACCTGATCTAGTGTTACCTAATCCGGGTCGAATCGGACGAGTTATTTCGGACTCATTGAGTCTTAAGGGCCTGTTTGGCCGGGCAGGGTGGATGGGATTAGGTTGTATTAAGATGGATTGGAAGGAGCAATCCCGAGATTTGGCCGGGCGTGCCAAACAGGCAAAAGTTGGATATAGCAATCCCAGCAATCCACTGACATCACCATCGTTACCTTGAAATCCACCTAATACCTTTTAATCCCATCTATTTTACTTGGGACATGTTTGGTTAGACGGAGCAATCCCGAGATTGGCTAATGTAATCCCGGGATTGGCAGGCGAGCCAAACATTCTCGGTGGTGAACTATCTGGATATAGCAATCCCATGGGATTGCCACAATCCACTGACACAGCCATCATTACTTGCCATCCACCGTAATACAATCCAATCCCATGGGATGGGCCCGTCCAAACACGCCCTTAAAGCCATGGGTAGGGGTGATACTGCCATGTTCGCGGTGGGCCAGATAAGGTCCGGATTGGGTTGGCCCATTTAGCAATGGCCTTGACCCGGTTTGTATTAGTCACACTGATACAGGAAAGAAACAGGTTCCAGTGGGCCTAAAAACAGAGCTGTGCTTTGGGAACAGTCCCACTCCATTCATTAATTAGGTTTGAAATCAGATCCACAGGGTTCAATAAGAAAAAAGCCCAGAATGGAGTGGGCCTGAAAGACTAATGAGCCAGCCCTAGATAGGTGGTCATTTTCAGAAAGAAAACTTAGGGGCCACAGTTGCACATGACATCGGTACCATTAAAAGGGTATGGCCCACCATGAAGACCCTTGTTCTTGAAAATCAGGTTAATCCACTCACTAGGTGGGCCACACCTGCATGTCAAGTCAGACCATGTGAAGCAGATTGCGTACTAAATAAACTCTATGGGGTCCACTGTGATTTATGTATTTTATCCACTCCTGAATAAACTCTATGGGGTCCACTGTGATTTATGTATTTTATCCACTCCGTCCATCCATTTTACCAGATAATTTTAGGGCTTGGGCCCAAAAATGAAGCATATCCAAAGATCGAGAATGTGTACCGTTGAAAAATTCTCGGGGGCCATAGAAGTTTTGGATCAAGCTGATATTTGTGTTTTCCCTTCGTCCATGTCTTTGTGATCTTATGAACAGGTTGGATGACATGTCCCCTCCCACTTGATGAGTGGCTGGGGGCTGATGTTTGGGCAAAGGGCAGTGGGGCCCACATCTTGGATGTTCGCATGGTCTGGCGTGTGGGTCACGGTAAAACCTCTCCATTGTAGGTTTGGGATTTAGGGGTAAAAAAAAAAAAGGAACGAACAAAAGAAAGACAGAAGATATTTTGATGCTCTGGCAGTGTGATAGATGATACGCAGGCACTTAAAAAGTACATGCAAGTCAAACTCAACAGTCCAAATTAATGTTGCCATTTTAGATGTAACATGAACCAAAAGTTACACTTATTTGGTCATCTGACCATCCATCTGGTGGGCGTTTATCTTATGGCTAAAATGGAAAACATCCAATGGTCACATTTCAACAAGCGTCCACAAATAAGAGGTGGATACGATTTCCTCAACCAATCTGATTTTGGACTGTTGACTCAGCCACGCGGTTTAATTTAAGCTGATGCAAAATTTTCAAGTGCCCGTGTATCAAGCGCTGCCTGAGTATCATATAACTCGCCCTAAAAGGGATTCGGATTCCGTACTGACCCCTCCATAACTGAGCTAGGTATTGAAGGAAGCACTGTAGGCCCCACGATGATGTATGTCTTTCATCCACGCCGTCCATCTATTTTGCCAGCTCATTTTAGGGCATCTTCCCAAAAATGAGGCAGATCCAAAGCTCAACTGGACCCCACCACAGGAAACAGCGGAGATTGAATGCCTACCATTGAAAACTTCTTGTGGGCCACAAGTTTTTGATCAAGCTGATTTTTATGTTTTCCCTTCATCCAGTTTATATAACTTTATGAACAGGTTGGATGGCAAATAAAAATCACGGTGGGCCCTAGGAAGGTTTCAATAGTGTGTGTCGCTATCCCCACTGCTTCCTATGGTGTGGTCTACTTGAGCTTTGGAACTGCCTCATTTTTGGGCTCATACCCTAAAATGAGCTCGCAGCACGAATGGACGGCATGGATAAAGCACATACATCATGGTGGGGCCCACAGTTCTTTTCCAGTACCGAGCTCAACTCGGTAAGACCCAATACGCTCCGAGATATGAGTCACCCTAGACTCTGGCGAGTCAGACGGGCAAGTTACAACTCGACTCAGACGTGAAAAACTTGCAATAAAAGAAATTGACAATGGTACCCTTATGTTACTCTTTTCAAATTATGTAAAGCACACTTGCATGATGTACTCAAATTGGGCATTTATGTAATATTTTCGAAATACAAGATGCGCATTTATATCTTTTCTTAAAAATAAAATTAATAGTTTAGAGAGCTTACCATAGATTAGGAAAAATAATTTAAAACAAACAAAACCTCTCCCTCCATCGAAGGGTCCCGCAACAAACTTAAACTAGAAAAACTAACCATGTCATCATGAATCTGGTGTGGCCTCGTCTGTCTTTTGGCGCTTGGGGTCCGGTTCATCTCCTTCATGACTGGCAGGCTCATTGATATTCTGTGGACCCAACAGAGAAGCATGCTTGCTTGTGATTTGACGACCTGCACGGACCTTTGGGCCCCAATGCCTTTCGGGATTAGGAAGGAAACGGGCCACCTTCTTGGCTTGTGCTTTGCTAAGGGAGGCGAATGCTCTTGTAAAATTAGCCTGGAATACATATGGAAATAAAGAGTTACAAAGAGTGTTCAAGGCATAACTGGCCAAAGTCAGTGAGTTCCTAAAGAGTAATGCTACAGCAATTCCCATCCTCCCCGCTTTAATTGAATGGAGGTAGTGCGTGCAACGAAAAAACTTTGTGGAGCCTGCCTTGATGTTTATGTGAAATCTACTCCGTCCATCATTTGCGCCAGTTCATGGTAGAAGGTGAGCCGAAGAATCAGGCTGATTGAAAGCTTAAGTGGGCCACAGACAGGAATGATTGGGATGTGACAGATGTGACAACTGCTGAAATCTTCATGGAGCCCGCCAACATATTTGGTTTTTTGCCTTCATCTGTTCCTTATGAATGGGTTTGACGTCATATAAACATCACAGTGAGCCCCACAAAGGTTTTAATCACGGGCTCCCTATTCCCACTGTTCCCTATCTTGTGGCCCACTTGAGCTTTTTATCCATCTGATTTTAGGACTCATGTTCTAATGGGAGCTGATGAAGCTGATGTATGGAGTGTATTTCACACACACATCACGGTGGGCCTTATAGAGCTTTTTGTTGCAGTGCTTTCTGGTCCCGTTAAATATGGGAAGGGAGAGGACAATTGTAGTCAATAACACAGCAATCGCTCCCAAGCGAATCATCGCATTACTCGTTCCTAAACATAGACTGTTTGAGTTTGAAAGTTCACAAAATTCAAATCATAATGGGACCACGACGCGTTGACTCTATCCCCTAATAAGAGAAGTAATAACTAAGGGCATTTTAGTAATTTTACTCACTGAAAACAGCTCAGCCATAATTTAAAAAAGGTGGAGGCGTTGTTTGGTAAAATTACAGGCCGTGAGGAGTTTTTTTCGGTAAACCTCTCTCTCTCTCTCTCTCTCTCTCTTCAAATTGGTGAATTGATATGCACCTTGACTTTCAATTACTAGTTGAAAATAACTCTGGCAAATGCTATACTTTCCAGTTTCAGCTATGGTGGAACCTCCCTTGATATCCAGTTTGAGCAGTAAATCAGGAGAAGCCAGGAACTCAGGTCAGGTGTCAGGTGCCCAAGTACCTGAGAAAGAGCCGGAGATGAGATTGGATCTGAGAGGGAGAAATTGGGTTGGAAGCAAGGCCTTGTAAGGGAAGGGAAAGGAGGTCGGGAGAGAGGAGAGCTCAGGGGCATCCCCACAGTCCAGCACAGCTCATCATTACCATCGGAAGTCATCGAGAGGCTTCCAGCCAGTCCACCTTAAGCTGGGCGATCGTGCCCATTTTAGTAAGTGAGGAGGATCCATGGATTCCACCAGCTTTTGAATCCGGCGTATGGTGCAGTTGACATGGCATGGGGATGTGAAATGGTCTTAAGTCCGGTTATGGATGTAAAGGTGTTTCAACTCCAAGTCTGGTTCAAAATTCAAATTCTAGACATGTTGTATTCTAAGCTGTTGAAGGTGGACGAGATATCCACGTCTCAGATGCTGTTGGCTGATTTGTGTCCAATGGTGACTGGCGTTGAGTCTGGTTTTGTCAAGACTGTGGGATGTTGATATCCTTAAGCTCAGCCTCTCCAAAAGCTGCAAACCTGCTGGATTTTTTGAGCTCTCTTTTGGGGAAAGAGACCTCTTGCCCTTGCCGGTCAGTGTAAGAGTGTGGGCACAGTCAATCTATGGTGGTTGCTAGGGGGAATTGGAGAAGGATCATTGAGTCTCAGGGCCAAGTTGAAGCTTGTTGTGCAGAGGTCGGGAAAGGTCAGCTATGGGGGATGGGGATTAGCTGTGAGGGGAAAAGAGAAGAGGGTAGTTTTAGGTTTAGGAAAGGAGGGGTGTCTTGGGTCGAAGAAGGGAAAGAAGAAGCAGCCCTGGTGGCCATCGATAATGCATTGGCACCATTCATTAAACATTCTCCCAAACATCTGAAAGCTTTTAGAGAGATCCAAAACCTCAAGTGTAGCATCAATTATGAGAAGATATGAGATAGCAAGGGAGAAGATGCGATGACTATCGAATGAATACTCTCTCCTGGAATGTCAGAGGGCTGGGTGGCAATAACGAGGAGAACCGTAAAAGATATGGTAAGGTCAAACAAGGTAAAATCCTTATTATCCCAGAAACTAAAAGAGAGGAAATGGATGCCTCGATAGTCAAGGAGGTGTGAGATAATGGAGCCTGCAGATGGGAGTGCCTGAAATTGTCAGGGAGATCAGGGGTGTATCTCAGTCGTTTACAACTCGATGACTGAAAAAATCTAGCTCCACAGTCGACTGATGGTCAGTTTCTTTCCTACTAGAGCAAGTGGGAGATGGAGGAAATCCTTGGTGCTTGTCTGTAGTCTATGGGCCAAATGATATGTCCCGGTGACCAGAACTGTGGGTGGAGCTACAGAGTTCAAGACAGGTGGAGGGTCCCATGGTACATTGGTGGAGATTTTAATGTGATCGGGTTTCAATATGAGAAGAGGCGGGTCCAGAACCAGTTCCAGCATGAATCGGTTCAATCAGTTCATAGAAAGCATGGAGCTAATTGACATTCTCCTTCACAGTGCCAAAATTCACTTGGACTAACAACAAGGAGAATCCTATCATGTGCAGACTTGATAGATTACTGATCTATGGTCTGTGGGAGGTTATGTTTCTGAAGGCTACCTGAAAGCCCTACCGAGAAGAATGTTTGACCACAAATGATCTGCACGACTACCAAGATCGAGTCCTGGGGAGCTAAACCCTTTAGATTTGAGATCATGCGGGTGGATTCATCCCCATTTCCTTCCTGCTGTATAGTGGTGAGCTGAGTTCAAACTATATGGTTAGGCGGGGTCTAAGTTCATTGAGAAGTTGAGAATGCTAAAGGGCAAATTAAAGGTATGGAGCAAGGCAGAATTTGGAAGTCTTAAGCGAAAGGAAATCTGATCTGCGACTCTCCTTCTCAGAGTTGGAAAAAGAAAAAGGATGAAGGCAGGTTCTGCCTAAGAAAGCAGAAAGGTACATGAAGAGTTTGGAGGCCTTCGAAGATAAAGGGAGAGATGGGTGAGAAAAGGGGAAGGAACACTACTTATTTCACAAAGTAGCAAACGTGAGGAGCAAACTACATTTTGTCAGCGAGAAAAGAAGAAGAATTCCTAACATCCATGGATGAAGTCAGCAACTGTTTTAAGGACCATTTCACTTTTGAAGATTTTCAGGTGCGGCTGACACTTGGAGGTTTGCAGTTCAAAGCAATCTTGGTTCAACAAGCCATCTGATTGGAGAGGATGTTGGAAGAAGAGGAAATTAGAGCAGCAATCTTCGAATCAAAAGAGTGATTGGGCACCTGGCCAGGATGGTTCCCCTTTGCTACTCTATCAGGTGTGTTGGTATATTGTTAGAGCATACCTTTTGGCAGCATTCCCTGATTTTCATGAAAATGCATTCTTATGCAAGCCAATAGGGGCATCCTTCATTGCCCTGGTTCTGAAGAAAGAGAGTGCAGAGGTAGTAGCAGTCTTTAGGTCAATTAGTTTAATTGGCAGCTTGTACAAAGATTATTTCCAAAGTGCCGGTGAAAAGAGTGCAAATGGTGTTGAAGACAATTATTTCGGAGGCCTAGAGCGCGAGATCTGTGATGTTCCTGATAGATGTTCATTCATTACTAATGAATAGATGATTACACGAAAAGAGGAAGAGTTTCTTATTTAAAATCGATTAGAGAAGGCAAATGAAAGTGTGAACTGGAACTTTCTATTCTTCCTCTTGAATCAATTGGGTTTTAGCTTGAGATCAGTGGGTTGGTAAAGGCATGTGTTACATCCCTGGGATTTTCTATCCTGATCAACAGATCCTCAAACTAACACATTCCCGAATCCATTTCTCCATCTAACCCTACAGCCCAACCTCCTCAACATATAAAAGGAGAAAATTCCAAATTCTATTCATATGATTATAAGCCTTTCTATATCTTGCATATAATGCCCGGCCTCCCTTCCCCATGTCTTGAGTCAAGCATTAGTGTGAAACAAAGCTCCACCCAGAATCTGCCTACTAAGTAAATGCCCCTTGGGATTTTGAAATTACAACCCCAATGCCTTACCTTTAGCTAGGATTTTGTAGTGACCCTCAATCAGAATAATAGGCCCGAAATCCCTCCAACCTTACGCACCTTCTTTGGAATCAGGGAGTCGAAGCACTAGTGTCAGTTAAGAACCACCATGTCAGAAATTCCACTTCCTCCAAAACAGTTGGAAGGAGGGCAATAGGAATACCATCCGGACATAAAGCCTGTCCCTGCCAAGTGACAAAACCCCGCTTGCGTCACTCCAACCTTCCCTATTGGTGTCGCTGAACAATCAGCTTCTTCCTCAAACATGTAATTGAATTCGAAATTTAGGTTATGACAGAACCCCTCTTGAAGAAGACCATAATACCACTTCACAACTGAGTTACATAGTTCTCCTTTTTCTTCTGTTCTTTTCCCACCCACTACCAATCTGTGGATAAGGTTGCTTCTCTGTCTGGCATTCGTGATTCCATGGAAGAATTCCGTGTCCTCAACACTCATTCCCCTCTTTAATCCACACCGCACTTGATGTTGACTCCTTTTAATCTGCTCCTCTTTTGCTTTCTTGTTGTAGTCAAACTGTAGACGAGTATGCAGATTTTTTTCCTTAACAAACTAATGCAATTTTGTTCATAATAACTTTTATCAACCAATGTTTCTTTCGTGGTCCTGTTAGCCGATATCAGTATCAAGTTCTTACTAGGTATAGAAGGGTAAATTGTAGGGAGGAAACCCACTGGGAACTATTGCATAAATTTATTCCATTTGCTCAGATCGCCCTGAATTGTGAACTAAGGTGCTAACCAATACAGGCGATATGTGATTATAAAAAAAAGTGCCTGCTAATTAATTATTATTATTTGAATGGTAAATGCCAGCTAATCATAAAACCTACAATAAACATATTTAATATACCAAATCATTGTCTCATATACATAGCTCAAAAAACCCAAAAACTCGACTTGATTCGATGTCCGGATGGGTCGGGTCGGGTCGACTAGACTCGATCCGATATTTAATTATTAAAATTAATAAATTTGTTAAGTAATAACGCCTATTTAACAGGATATAAATATAACAATTGACATTTGGTCATGGATGAAACATATGGTTCATTGGTAGAGTCAATTGACTCTTTAACAAAGGTCATGGGATTGAATCTCTCATTTTGTATGCTTTTTAAAAAATAAAATAAAATAAAATCTGAAAAGCAACCACACAGAGTGTGACTCAGCTCGAGTTGTGCTGAGTTGTGTCGAGTGGACCAAGTCAGAGAGCTGACAGCCAAGTCGAGGTGGCCAGTGAGTTTCGCGGTGACTTGGCCCAAAATCTTGTCAATTTGAGTTGACTCAGCCCATAATCAAGTCGAGTCACCGAGTTTTAAAACCATGCTTATATATGCTTATGACGTAACTTAAAACTTATTTAATCATGTCAAAGTTAATACAAATGCTCAAAGGGCATTCCACAAACGCCCCAAGAATGTAATGGAAAACATCCCAACACTTTTGAAAAAGTACAAAAGAAGCGTCCCAAGAGTTGTACCTAAAACCATTTTCATGCTAACATACAACCTCAGTACCTGTCCCAGTATTTCATACCAATTACTGGCAACCATGGTTTCACTGTTCAGCTATTGCCGTTTTGCCACTCATAAATTTTGGTGCATGGATTTTTAATTCGGAGTCCGGCATCATGGGTTTTGGCTGTCACTTTCTTTTCATAAAGGGGATTTTGAAAATTACCTAGAAACTAGGGTATTTGTGAATACCCATATAAAAATAATATGTTTGCAAATAGCCATATTGTTAATTTGTGGTTATTGCTGATAACCACTTACCCGTTGGCTTTTTTAAATGGCTGTTAACTTCATCGGCATATTTGAAAAATGACGAAACTAACCCTACAATAAAACCTCTACCCCCCCTCCCCCTTCCATGGAGGAGAATTTTGTGGTATGTTCCATATGAGCAGTTTTCATCATTTTCCAACAGTTACAAACGGAATGTGGGTATTTGCAATTACGGTTAATTAACAATGTGCTTATTTGCCAGCCTTATGTTTTTATGTGGCCATTTGCAAATGCCCTATTATTGATGTGGGAGTTTGCAAAAACCCCTTTCTTAAATTGGAGGCAAAATGAGAGTAGAATGAAATGAAGTATATAACAAATGAAAAAAAAAAAGAGAAAATGGAAAGGATCAAAACACACCTGCAGAGTAGGTTCCTTAGCCAGGATGGCACTTCCTGATTGATCTGACGGTTGAGCTTTCACAGGATGGTTCTTGACCTGTGCAAACAAGCCACAAAAGTGAAATCAATCTCCTCACTTTACCACTTCTGACAACCCATTGCTCTTCCAACCATGACAGTCTGTCTGCAAAAGTGAAAAAGAGAGATTTCTCAAAGAAATGGAATTTGCCAATTACCCAACAACGCATGATGTCCCAAATGACTTCCATTGGAGCATCTGTCTTCATCCCCAATGGATTCACGTGACTGCCGGAGATGCGATATCCTGCATTGATAACTGCAGAACGGAACATAACCGCAGATGGGGAGGTGCATTTGAGAGTTGCGCACAGGTTGTGGAGACTCACGAAGAGAGGCACATCAATCAGCTCCTGCAAATATTAGCATAATGTATATAAGGAACCAGTATCACAAGATTTTATAGAAGAATCATTTTTTATTCTTAGTTAAAATTTTAATTTAAATGGGGGGGTTCATATGCTTCGGTCCTCAAGGATTTTGATTTTCTTTTCTTAGGTTCCTAGTTCTTTGTTTTTTCCCTTTCCTTTCTGTTCCTCTGCCACCTCGGCAGTGCTTGTTGTTTTGCTCCTTTTTTTCAATGAATTTTTCGTTATCTTTGAAAAAAAAAATATAAAAAAATAATAATTTAAATTACATGGGTGATCAGTTCCAACTTCAAAGGAGTTCTAACTGTAACCAGCACACGCGCACACGCACGCACGCACACACAGGGATGATGGTAACTTATCATCACGCACAGAGGTATGTTTCCCACTGGAAGTTATGGCATAAGTTTGACCTGACGCAACCATCCTTTATCCAGGCTTTAGGACTAGCAACAAGAGCACAAAACTCCCACATGCGTAATGTAATAGACTATTACATAAGGTTGATTATAATCAAACACTATCTAATAGTCTATTATATAGGTTGATTATTATCAACAAGTTTGGCCCTTGATAGAGAGGAATGGCGGAACAAGATTCACGTGACCTAATTAGTTGAGATAAGGCTTAGATGGTGATGATAAGTAGTTAGGTAGGTAAATAAAATTGTGCAAAAGTAATTATAGAATAATACATAGCAGCATTCTAGTGTGACACTATTTGAAGGCAGGTGGTTACCTCCGATATTGTAGTCAACACAGCTGAAATCTTGTCATATGCCGGGTATCGATCCTTCATAGACTTAACATTTGCTGATATGGAAGCTACCCACTCTTGGTCATGGATTGGGGCCGACCATATGGGCCCACCCATGTTAAACTTCTTCCCACAGTCACCGCAATCTTGAGGAACCACAGGACCAAAACCTGGCATATACCTTACGCTGTTATTCTGGAGAAATTGGGGAAAAAAAAAGAGCAAAAAGGTTAGCATACTGCTGTAAATCTGTAACAGAATGAAAATCAGATGTCCTAATAATATTTTCGAGAATATCATCGATACAAAACTGCATCCACCAGATGAAAGAAAGAAGGTAGATAAAACCAGATGTACCTTAGTGACAGTCCTCCCAAGACACTGCAGATGGAAAGAATCACACCCAATACACTGGTATACGTATGAAAGCTTAAGAGGAGTGTTCTTCATTGCACTTGCAGAGCTGCACATAATCCAAGTCATGTTTTTCACTAATGGTAATGTGAGAAAGCAAACAAATGTGATATCCTAGAATAGGAGGAATTTTATGAATCTCCACCCAAAGTTATGATTAGCATGCTCATGCTCTCATTCTTACAAGTAGAGCCATTGTTTAGGGCCCATTTGGACACACCGTTGAAAGGGGCATTTGATGCCTAAACAACATTTTGAGCCAAACCCCAATTTGAGTTGTGCGTTTAGATGCACTTACACAAGCCCCGTCTCATCCCCTACTTGAAAAATTGGCAGTAAAAAGCCGACTCAACGAAAAACCAATCCAATTCTTTTTCGTGACTCGACCAGAAAGCAGGCGTGAAATCACTTTTTTTGTGGAAGTGTGTCCAAAATGGGCCTGTAGGTGATCCAGATAATTGACACGATTGCTCCCACGGTGGATCGACTACATACTGAAACTCTTCTGCAAAGGAACATCTTAGACATCCATCCAATCTTTGGCCATTTCTTGCCAAATGTGGACCCTTTTTCTTTGTGGGCAGCTGATTGAAGATTTAGGACTGCTTGCCCTGTCAGGGATATTTTTGGGCGGATCGATCCAGTTGGGCCCATCAGATCAACTATGCATCACCAAACTTTGGCTGCATGTTGAGGAACTCAAGTCCTCAGACAACATATCTCAGGTCAAGAGTCACATAATTCCACCCTAATATGGTAAAAAGAGCAAAATGCTCAATCAGTCACTGTTAATGCTCACTCGAAAGAAACATGCCACGCACGTGAATATGCGCACGAAGACCCGAATGTAGAAATCCATCTGTACGGAGAGGACTGGAACAATGTATCGCTTGTAGCGATTTGCATGGCTCTGCATTTGGAAAAGGCAGAACAAAAACCACAGTTTCGAAATTAGACTCATTGATACTGAATTGGCTTTATAAATTCTAAATGCAGGTGCATCCCAAACCCTCTAGGCCAGATGTACCAACGTAGCTTACCTGAGCAAGATCCAAACTGTCCAACAGGTGGGCCCCATTGTCTGTATCCTGACCCAACTTCCTCCTGGTGGATGGCTTAGATCTTGCACATGTGTTGCTGCCTGGTGAGGGGCAGGGAACTACCAGCATGTAGAAAAAAAATCTTTTGAAAGTAAGGGAAATGCTAGTCACCCTGACTGCTAATGCACCCATCTTTCCTACTGTTGGGAATGCGAGAAATGTTCCAGTGCCTTAAGAGCACTACAAGTTCTAGTTCCCCTAGTTGCATTGGGACACAGACAGTCCAATCCATTAATGTAGACTGTTCATAGGTCTAACACAGATTTCATGGGCTACCATGAAAACATCACACTGATCTAACAAATATTTACCATTTAATAAATGGCTTTAAAATCTACAGTCAGGATCATTTACACAAAAATAGGTCCAATCAACATTTTGATTCACATGTTTGTTAGGAACCATCACACGTTGCTTACGGTTCACTTTCGTCAGGCAATCATAAAATCCCATCACGGGTTGTAAAAAGAATGACTACAGAAAAATAAGGCCAAACTATGGATGGATTAGATCATCTGATCAGTGTGATTTCTTCACGGCAGCCTATGAAATGTTTTCTGAGCTTAATGGACAGTTCAGATCAATTGATTGGACTGGCCAAGGGAATGATGCAACTAGGAGCACCATACTTATAGTGCTCTGAGAGCCAAGAGCATCTCCCTGGTAATGCAACTATGCAATAGTACAATTGTTTTACTGTCTCATAAACAAAAGCAGAAAGGATGGTACATTTACTAATCAGAATGGGTGTAATAGTAGCTTCCTCCCAAGTTAGAACATCTTTTGCATTGATATAATAAGTACCTCGATGCTCGCTAGGAGGATCCTAAGAGCCATTTCATGGCAGTATTTTCCTCTCAAAGGGTACGAGCCATATCTGATTCAAAACTAGTTATTAGAACAAAATATCCAGTTATAAGGCAATCATAAAATTCATCATGTTGCGTTTTGAAGACTGTAAAGCATAAGACCTCACTTGGAATAGCAGACTTCCCCATTTCCTCCACAGAGCACAGCCATATCAGTGGCCGTGCACATTAACATCCCTCCATCAGCGACTGATTGAACTGCGGAGTCCAAGAACACAGAAGGTGATCCATAAGGATCAAGATCGACCTGAAATACCAATGAGGGGTGAATAGTCATTCCTCTGAGACCCATGCTAGGATATGCAAATCCATTCAGCATTCAAAGACGGTCAATCGATGCTTCAATTCTAGAAAAGAATGGAAAGTGACATTTAAAGTCTAGCATCCAATATTTCTGTTAGCAAGAATGAAATAAAATTGTTGAAGAAAGAGGAAATCAAGCAATCCATCAAGATATCGGATATAAAACAATGTTATATGACTGTGTATAATATGCATTGAGTGGTTGGAACTTGACACCCTTTCACACCCCATGTACGAATCATAATGTTTCCCCATGAAATAAGATCAAAATAATCAAATAAAATTTGAAAGAAAATCAGAAGTCATGATTTGTCCAAAACCCAAGAGCATTCAGTAGACGTTTCACAATAAACGCTAAACATAAGAGCAGACTTTTCACAAAGGAAAATTGTAATGTCTTCAGTAGAGTGCATACCACATCAAATTCTTTCTGATGTGTGAGCATATAAATTCGAGCATCGGCAAGCTGAGGTTCCACCTTTGAACAGGCAACAGAACCATTTAATTTTATATTCCTCTTGCAAGCTTCAACAGACACTGAAACAGGCAGATGCATGGTCAAATCATCAGAGCCAGTATGCTGCTACTGAAAAACTATAACATGCTACTGTAAATCGGTAATGTAAAATGAACTGTAGCATGAGTGATGAATCACAAAATGTGACTAGAATTATAGGATCCTGATGCATCAGGATGTAAATAGTGTTGTGACATGCCCATTTTGTACTGGTGAAGACATGGCTAAAAGAGTCAGAGACTCAACCCGACTTGTTCAGCCCTGAGTTGAATTGTGACTAGCCTGAGTCGGGGGTGACTCATGGCATCGAACCGGATCAGGTCTGACCAAGTCCAAGTCGCATCAGACTCATCCAAATCTTAAAACCATGGGTGGAACCCATGGTTCGGTGATCCAGACTGTCTATCTGATGGGCACTGCTATGGATGGGAGATGCCCAAAAAGATCCAACGGACTGGAAGATACAAACTTTTTGATCAGTCGGCTACAAAGACTGTTATAGAAAGAATATAGAAATAATCCCTCGAAAGGGTCAAAGATTGAATAACCAGAATCTGGAAGAGTTTGGGGCATCCCCCATTAGGCCTTCAGACCATTAGTCTTGATCACAGGACAAAGGGTCCACTCATATTGAGTGGATGCACGGACGCATTGGGACACAATGCACATCCTGATGCATCGGGAGTCAAATTAGTTCTTCAAATGTAAGATGCTTAAAGAGACGCAGATACCTTTATCATTGTCTACTGCTATAACTTGACCAACCCCTTCTATTTCACGTGCATAACGCAGCGCTCTTAATCCAGAAGCAGCCAAAGCCTGCAAATTCATGACGAAGAGAATAGCAATGAATTGAAGGAAAATATTGATGCTAAAGAAACACTGTAGGGTTATGATTGCTACACCCAATGCTTCCTGAGATGAGCTACTCTTTGCAGAGCTCCACGAATGGTAAAAATGGAGGTTTATTAATCCCACATGCCCTCCTGCACAGTGGCCACATGCAGATGTGGAGGTGTCCTCCAAGAATCAGTGGACCAAAACTTGTAGTTCACATTGTCTGAAAGCAACTACTCCACGCATCATGTGGGCCTCACGCACATGGGATATCGACCGTCACAGTTTTGTTTCCAGCTCAAGCATTCACGTTTTCTTACATGTGGGCCCAATGAATGAGTTTAAAATGGAGCTTTCTTAAACCTATACACCCTCTTGCAGACTTGCACAGTGGCCACATGCGGATGTGGAGGCGGACTCCACCCTTTATATAACAGTCTGCAAGCAAATACTCCACTCATCATGCGGGCCATACACAGGTTGGATATGCACCATTATAGTTTTGTTTTTAATTCAAGCATTCATGTTTTCCTTGCATGTGGCCCAATGAATGAGTGCCCTGACCCAACTTTTTAGCGAGGTGTTCTACATGGTGGGTCCCACCTGATTGACAACTTGGGTGCGGTACACGTATGAGATATCTGCACATGTCACCGCATGCACGATTGGCAAACCTCTGGCAAAATTAGCCTTAGAAAACATAATACATTGATAGAAAGAAAGAAAATGAAGGAAGAGAAAGAAACAAACCTCAAGCACTCTTGGGGGCTTTAGTTCCCCTCGCCCCTTTCCCCACGTAGTTTTCAATGGTTCTTTTGAGCTGCAATCAGGTTCATCTTGAGACGGCTCCATCGGCACTTCACATTCTCCATTTGATTTTTCCTCATGAGGAATGGTTGCTTCCTCAGGCACAGGTCCAGAGGAACCCTCTTCAGTTAACTGTTGTTCTGTTTTCATTTTTTTCCTCCGCATTGAATCATGCTCCTCTTTGCGTTTGGATATAAAGGTCCTCAGAACCGCAATCGATATATCTCTGTTGTTAACCTGATTAATGATGAGAAATTGTCAACTCTCTTTCTTATTCCTTTTTTTTTTTTTTTTTTTTTGTCGATGAATAAACACCAGCTTTCTTTCAGTCAAGGGCAAAATGCAAAGTCTAATTAAAAAAGAGAAGTAATGGCTTTTGCCAAGTAGCAGCAGCACAACTGCAATGGCATTCACCTAGAAATGGATTAAACAGGAAACCATACAACACAAATAACTACTGCAGAATAGGTCTTTTTAGCCTTGTTGATAGGACTGCGACTTGGGTTCGGGTCAACCCACATCCATTTGACCCAACTTGAGTTCGTGTCAGGTTTGGGTTGGGTTCAGGTTAAGCAAATTCAGGTTGGATTATGAAAGGTTGGGAACAATCACATGAATTTGGGTCGGGTCTAGTCGGGCCGAGTCGGGCTGAATCGAGTATAGTGGAATTCAAGTTGGGTGCAGGTTAGGCACCTCAGATTGGAATGCAGGTTGCAGGTTGGGTCCTCCTGAGGTTGGGTTGGCTTGGGATGACTCTCAACTTGACCCAACTGACCCGAGTTGCATCTTATTCCCTACTTGCTAGTGGGGCTTGTGCGGGTCCACTTGTTTCCAAATGCGCCAGTTAAGGCCTGTTTGGGGATCACCAAAAGATGAGTTCATCTCAGTTTAGCTAATCGTAATTACGTACTAAAGATCATATTTCTTTTCAGTAAGAATTAAAAATAATATTTCTAAACCAACAATCCCGAACTCTAACACGTAATAATGATTAACTAAAAGGAGATGGACTCATTTTTAAGTGGCACCAAACAGGCCCTTTGTTTTTACGGGCCTCTCAACAGGTGAATCTGAAAACCAAAGGCGATTCATGGCCAAAGGAGATGATGTCAACAGAAAAGTTATTTGTGAATGAACCAGTTGTTTCAGAAATTATTCAAGTAAATAATTGTGGGGCACTTTCAGATACATTGCTCAAAAAAATTCACATAACACCTAGTTTATTTGGATTTAGAAATGTCTGTCCTTAAATGTTATGAGAGGATTCGTGGAGAGATCAGAACAGATTGAACGAAACGCAAGGGATCTTCGAACTCCACCATCCATTTTCCTTCTTTTTTCTTTTTGATAAGAGAACCAAGATTTGTCCAGTGATAAACAAATTTCTTATCAGAGACGCAAGAAAAAGTACAATCAGGTCTTCGACAAATTCCCCATCAATGCGAGACCAAACATTCAAATCCAGAACTAGGGTGGCAAGAACAAAAACCCAACTCCATATAGATGCTCATAATGAAATCATTATTGAGCCAACAAGATAAATAAATGAATAGTAAAGAACCGGCTTTACAAATCCTCCATCAACACCGAAAAAACCCAAAGTCTTCCATCTGAGAAATGTATAAAATCATCATAAGAACTCAAATCTAACTCCATACCACCAATAAAAAAATGATCGGAACTTGTATTTGCACCAACCATAATTGCTTTTCATTTTCTAACACCCACCTTATGTAATATTTCAACTCCCAAAATGGAAGATCCACGTACGCAAATCAATCAGCGGGGTTGAAAATATTGGGTACCCGAACAAAATCCTTTGTCAAAACCTCTTTGAAAAGCATTGGGTTTTCAATAAATCATCCATCAGCACAAGAAATCCATCAAGAGTACAAACCAAGCATTGTAGAAATCTAAGGGTCTGTTTGGGTGATGGCCTAAAATGAGATATATATATATATATATTGCCATTTCAAGGCCATTAAAAAGACTGGCATATGGCGATCATATGGGGACATGCAGATGGAACCTAAAAAGGCAGGATTCTCTCCATTTTCAGCGTGATTTTGTCATTTCTGGTGGCATTAAATTTGAGGGCAATGCACAAATGCCAACAATCCGAACCGTTCATAGGTGGATCAAAATGTGGAAAACTAGCATGAATTCCCGTTTCTGGTCCCAAGTGTGATGTATGATACGCAGGCACCCAAAAATTGCTAACATGGCGTCTGCGTAATGCAAAATTAAACAATCACCTTAGTGGGCCCCACTTTAGATGGGGTATAAAAACAACATCTATGACACAATACCTAAACTGGCCGATTAGTTGATATATAACAGACAGTCAGCATGAAAAATAAGCAATAGTTTAGAATTTAACAAGCATATTTTCATACATCAAAGATTACAATCGTTCAGTCAATACCTTTTCAGGCTTATAAACTATCCATAGCAGGTTGCATGAGTTGTACTGTCTAATTTGAGTTACGTATATCCCATGCATAAAGTGCAAGTGCCTGTGTATCATCCACCACACTATGCTAGAGTATCAAATAACTCCTAAAGAAGACCCCCATTCACTAAACCACAATAAAGTAAAATTCTCATCATATATGACAAAAAAGTACAGATTTTTTGACAAATCCTCCATCGTTGCAAAAAACCCATCAACCATTCTATCCAAGAAACACGTAGAAACCGAAGGAGCGATTGAAAACCAAGACTGTTAAAGCAAAAGCCAATTTTTTTCCTATTTAAATCAAGAATTCAATGCGAGAAAGAAATAAAATCGAGAAGTAGAACAAAAAAAACCGACTTCATACAACAATCCGCCGAATAAAGAAGAAAAGCACCAGCTTTTCAGAAAACCCGCCAGCGGCGCAAAAAAAAACACCCATCAACCGTTTGGTCCCAGAAGCGGGAAGAAATCGAAAGGGAGATCGAAAAGCGAGACCTGGGTCTTGTTGTAGAAGACTTGGTTGTTGGAATGCATGAGGATTTCTGCATCTCCTTCTTTGATTATGATGTAATCGTCGGGATTAGTAGAGAGGGGGTTCTTCTTCTGCTTCTCCTGCTGCTGCTTTCCTCCTTCTTCTCCCATCTCGTTTTCCAGCAAGACCAGAAGCAGGAGAGAGAGAGAGTGAGAGAGAGAGAGAGAGAGAGAGAGAGAGAGATTTCGTTTTTTGAAGGATGTTGTTTTGGAAAGTTTCGGTTTTGGTTTTCAGTCTATCAGAGCTGCTGCAACCGCAGCAAATAAAAGTGCATACACCGTATGAATAGTGTATATGCGTTGAGCAGAAAACCCTCAGTTTTTCTACTTCGAGGAAGAGAGGATTTTTAAGGGTGGGAGCGTTTTGTTTTCCTTAAACCCTAGTTCTTCGCCATGCGTGCACGTTAGAATATCCTCGTTGGGTAATTCTTAAGTGCGCCCGCTTGTGTTGCTACTGCGCGCGCGTGAGTTTCGATTGGGTTTCACGTTAAAGCTACGTGCGTCGAGATGTATGGGGCCTTCCTGTAGTGTTTTACGTGGAATCCAAACCGTTCATGTAGTGGACACCTCGTGTTCACTGCACATGTAATGAATTTTCCTGATCAAAAATTCAGGTGGGGCACACCACAACGAGATGTACAATCACGCCTAAAACCTCGTGTCCCTTCGCCCTGGTATTTCTCATTTGATGGATGGTTTGGATGGTATATACAAAACGTGGTGGACAGTAATTTGCTTGCATGCGTTGGAAGCAGATCTCGTACCGAGTAAATTCTGTGGACCCAAATTTCATTCATGTATTTTATCTACTCCATCCATCTTTTTTAACAGATGATTTTAGGGCTTTGTCTCAAAAATGGAGTGTATATAATCATCAAGTAGAGCACACAACTTGAAAGAGTGTGAATTGAACTTGTACCGTTGAAAAATTATCAGGGCCAAAGAAATTTTAGATCATGTTGATATTTGTGTTTTCCCATCATCCATTTCTTTCTAATCTTATGAACAGGTTGGATGATAAGTAAATATCACTGGGCCTTAGAAAGTATTCAACAGTGGAAATCGATACATCTACTTTTTCTTGTGGTATGATTTACTTGAAATTTAGATATGCATTAATTTTAGATTCAACCTTTAAAATGATTTTGAAAAACGAATGGATGACGTGGATAAACAAGATGCATGCACAGTGGGCCCGACAGAGTTTACTCAGATAATAGCGTACAGAGTAACTCAATACGTAATCCGATTTCGTAGGACGCGGATTTGCTGCAAAAGCCTTTCCACAAGCTCCTGCGATGGGAAATTAGGTGTGGCCTACTGTGATGTTTGTGAGAAATCCTATCTGTCCATCTGTTTTGTAAGTTCATCTTACGGCATGTTACCAAAAATAAACTGTATCCAAAGCTTGAGTGATCCTTACTAAAGGAAAATGTGGTTAAGGAAATTCCTACCAGTGAAACCTTCCTAGTTCAACAGTGATATTCAGATGCCATTCATACCATTAATAAATGTGATTCCTATTGGGATGAACCGAAAACAAAAATATTAGTATGAATTAAAACTTATGTGGCCCCACAAATATTTCAACTGTGGACATTTAATTATCACGTTTTTGGCTCACTTGAGCTTTGGATACTGTTTGTTTTTGATAATTTATTCTAAAATAAACTTACAAAACGGATGAACAGATAGATTTTCTCACAAACATCACAGTAAGCCCACCTAATTTCCCAGCACAAGGCTTTCGCAGGGAATCCGCGTCGAATTTCGTAGGCGTTGTGCTACCCAATGTCCTACATTGCAACGGAGGCAGATTGGGACGCGGATTTTCAGCCAAAGCCTTTCGCAGGAAGTTCCTGTGCAAGGATTCTTGATGGAGCCCACTGTGATGTTTGTTAAAAATCCAACCCATTCATCCGATTTTTGATCTCATTTTAGGATATTGGACTGAAAATGATTAGGATCCAAATATTAAGTGGGCCATACTAGATGAAACAGTGGGGAAAGGAATTCCTACCATTGAAACCTTCTCAGAATCCACCTTGATGTTTATATTCCATCTAAACTGCTTATAAGGTCATTTTCACTGAGATGAAGTGAAAAAGCCAAGAAATTAAACTGATACAAAAGTTTTGTAGCCATATAAATGTTTCGACGGTGGTCACTAAATCTCTAATGTTTCCTCTCGTGTGGCCCACTTGAGTTTTTGATCTTCCTTGTTTTTGGTGGCATGTCCTAAAATGAACTCTAAAAATGGATGGACGGACTGGCTTTCTCACAAACATCATATTGGCCCCACACAGAATCTTGCGCAGGAACTTCCTGCCAAAGGCTTTCGCAGGAAATCCGCGTCGGGCGGATTGCGTGTTGACCCGGCCAGTACCGAGTTGGTTCTGGTCGGTGCTTTGTGAGCCCACCATGACTTGTTTGTTTTATCCACACCGTCCATCAAATTTTTCAGCCAATTTTAGGCATGAACCCGAAAATTAGAAAATGCACATCTCAGGTGGACCACACCACTAGAAACTGTGTTGATTCAATGCCTACCATTAAAATATTCACGGGGCCACTATAATGTTTGTTTTCTGATTAGTTCACACAGACCCACGGGGAGAATATTCAAAATATCAGTTGATCCAAAACTTTTGTGGCCCCTAGGAAGTTTTTAATGGTGGGCATTCAATCAGAACTATTTCCTATGGTGTGGTCCACCTGAAAATTTGATCAGCCTTATTTTTGAAGTCATTACTCATAATTGGCTGGAAAAATATATAGACGGTGTGGATTAAACAAAACACAACATGATGGGCCCACAAAGCTTTTACCACACGGACCCACAAGGACGGATCACTACCGAATCTGAGGGACGCGGATTTCCTTCCTGCTCTGGAACCTAGTTGGGCCACCTTGATGTTTGTGAGAAATCCACACCGTCCATCCATTTTATGAGATCATTTGAGGACGTGAGGCTAACCCACAATTGAAATATTTGTGAGGCCATAGAAGTTTTGAATCAAGCTAATATTTATGTTTTCTGTTCATCCAAGTAAGAATGACATTATAAACGGTATGGATGGCATGTAAACATCACTATTGACCTAGGGAGGTTTCAACGGTAGAAATTTGCTTACCTACATTTTCCTTTAGTGTGGCCCATTTGAGCCTTGGATCCTACTCAATTACTTTTTCTAACCCTAAAATGAGCTCACAAAACGGATGAACGGAGTGGATTTCTCACAAACATAACGGTTGGGTCCATTTAGGTTTCCACCGCAGGAACTTCCTGCAAAAGGCTTCGCAGGAAATCCGTGTCCGAATCCTAGTCCCACTGTTACGGAAACGGATCGGATACTCACCCTGCCGCTGCTATATGGGATCCACCATGATGCGTGTGTTTCATCCATGTCGTCCACCGATTATTTCATATCATTTTATAGCATGAACCCAAAAATGAGTCTGATCCAAATCTCAAGTGGACCGCACTCTGTTTATTAAACGCCCACCATTAAAAACTTACTGGGGGTCATAAAAGTTTTGGATGAAGCTGATATATATAATTTAAATTTACCGGGTCCGGCCCAGCCCATTAGCCATTTAGATGGGCTTTTTTTATAGATTAGGCCCACTAGCCGAAGTTCAGTGAAGCCCGGTCACAAGCTAGGACCTGATCCAGCCCCAGATCATCAGACCTGATTAAGCCAGACCAAGATGGTCTAAGTTGGTGGGTCTTTAGGCAGGCTCAGCCCAAACCCGGTTAGACTCTAACCGGTTCTGGGCCAGATCATCTCCACTTGGGCTGAATTTGAGCTCATCTTAAAGAGAGAATGATTTTGGGCCCTACAACTAACAGGTACGGACCTGGGCTTGATTGGGTGGGCCACAGATGGACCATGAACTAATAGCCCAGATTACACTATCATGTCTTTTCTGATCAGACTGTTTTTGGATCTGTGCCGCCTGTTGCTAATATTATCCAATTGGACGGTTAAGATTGTTAGATGAGTGAGATTTTCCCACCCAATTCAGAATCATATCCACCTGATCAACGGTCTGCATCTTTGTAATTTCTGTCAATCGTCTGCAATGAAGGTTTGTAATGCTATTCAGCGCACATGTGCCAATGTTGCACACGTGTGAGAGATCCAATCCAGTCATTAGGTGTACTGCACCTGTACGAGAATTTAGACGGCTGATAATTCATTTCTAACCGTCCATTTTAGTCTTTCACGTGGGATGTTTACACTGGGCCCACCCAATAATGAATGGACAATATCATACGTTGAGAGGTTTTCAAGTGATCTAGATTGCTTACCTCACAATGCAAGCCAGACCGTCCATTTACTGGGCCTCTTATCTCTGGTCCATGAAGCTCGGCCCAACCCCTTTTCAGCTTGGGCTCTACATGGGCCCATTCAGGCCCAGTAAAATGATGAGGTTAACGGCTAAGGTTTGTCGGCTTTTATTGGGCCCAAAACTACCCATGCCCGACCCAATATATGTTGGGCCCAGGGTACAACCATCAAGCCGTTGATCTGATGGGCCTGACTGTGGATTGCAGGAGAACTTGAAAATCCATCAAATCGAAAGATCATAACCCTTGGATAATCGGCCCATTTTTTATTCAACATGGACCGTTGTTGTCCTTCCCCTATTAACGATTTGTTTGTAGGCCACCAATCGAACGGCCAGGATCTTCCAATCCACAAGTATTTTTGAGCTCTCCCATACATTTTGGGCTGTCTCAGATAAATGGCCCGAGCACGGGCCTAAGCTCCTAGTCCGCATATACATACAAGTTCACTTCCATAGCCAAGATTTTGAAAATAAAAATAAAAATCATGATAGTTTCACTAGAAATTGACCAAATTATATTATCGCATTATTACATGAATATTTTCAAATTCTTCACATAATTTAAATTCTTGCAATTTTATTGTCAACCTATCAATTTTTAATGATAATTAATTAATTAATTAATTAATTATATTAAAAACTTAAAATTATTTCTTCATCATCATTATATCCTTATACCAACTACTTAGGCCAACTGCAATAATCCTATTATACCATTTCGCTCCGTTTTGGACCATATCTCAAATGTATTAATTAGGACATACAATACCTTAAATGCATAATTCTCAATGCTATTTTTGTCTTATCAGTCATTCATCTCAACATTCTCATTTCCTTTGCGTTCATCTTCTGAATACATTGACTAGTTTATATAACTATCCTATGAAAATTTCCCTTCGATTTTAATAGTTAAAGTATTTAAATAATTTAAATAAATAACTTGTTTTTAGTGAAAATTTCAAACAATATCTAGTGAAAAATCTTGAATATGAAAAGCTCACGAGGAATTACAAATATGATGAAATGCTGTCAACAGAATTTGTAATATGATTTTAAGATGTGCGCTATTTTTTTTTCAACATTAAACTTCTTAACTCCAAGGGATTCCCTATCGAAACATATCGTAAAGAGAGATCGGCTTAATCTTGTTTTTTGAAGTCCTTACTCTCCATCTTCATTTTTTTTTAGGTCTTTTCCTTGTATTTCAACTTAAACCAATTCACTCATAACTGATGCATTTCTTGATAGCCAATGTACATGAGTAAATCATATGAATATGCATAATTATCTATCTGTGCCACTTAAGTCTTTTTCCCTTGAATTCATTGGTTCCTATTTCTATCATCCATCTCAACATCCTTAATATCCTTATTTCTTCTACACTCGTTTGAACATGTTGTTTTTACTAGTCTTTCGATTATTGCATAAAGTTTCTCCCTGAGTTTGATTAGAAAGTTTAAAATTATTTACTAAAATTTGTGCTTGAAAGATAGTTATCCATACACTAATAAGGGATGTGTGAATTCTCAAGAAGAGAGCAATCATGGTGGCCCTAGGATCCCACGAGTGAATAGAAAGTTGGATAAAGTTGGATCTACATTGGATCTCACTTGAGTTGCCCCATGTATCCTCCTTTGAAAAAGTTTAGTTCATAATAAATATTTTTAATAAATAATAATTTTCAGCAAGATTTCCTGATGATATATAGAGAGAAACCTCAAAATCTTATGAGTGAATTACAAAATCAAGAAAATGCTAATAATAAAAATTGTCACTACTGCCTTATAAAAACTCCTGAAATTGTTGCTAAGTAGAAGAAAGTGCTACTTTAGTAATGCAATTTTGACATGGAGCGTTATGGGCACATCATAATTAGGATTAACGAGACCTCCCGCTCTAATACTAATTTGATGCAGGACAATTAACCACTTTCTCTAAAAGCTCGAACTGTTAGAGTATGTCGAATTAATCCATTTATCTCATAGCCCAAGCCTCACATCTCATGAGTTAGGACCTCGGCTGAACCCCCCTCGTGGGCTCCAAATTACATGGGCCGCCCACCCCAAGTGTGTTCCTCGCATCCCACGAGCTACCCCTAGAGGTGGGCATGTCTGACCCGATCCGGTGGATCTAACCCGATCAGGCCTGATCCGACCTGTTCCGAACCGAACCAAACCAACGGTTTGAATCGGTGCGGATCAAGTGTGTCCATCCAGATCCGATTGTTTTTCGGGTCGGGTTCGGATAGTGGTCTATCCGGATTGCTCCAATCCGAAAACATGAACTGAAAGGATCCAGACTGATCTGACCCAACCCGACCTGATCTGGAGCGGGCAGTCAGGTATTATAAATAATATTTTTTAAAAAAACCCTAAATCGTTTACCCCTCCCCTCTTTTCTTACCCTACTGAACGAACGAGCGCTGCGCCGCTGCCTGCCCGATCTTCTTCCTCTCCTGCTCTTCTTCAACGCTCGATCTGAAGATTCCGAACCCACTATTTCGAAGAGAGCTCTTCCGCTACTATTTCAAGACTTAATCTCTTTTCTTCTCATAAGTATCATCACCATCTCTAACGGTGCTACCAACAGCCTCTTCATTCGGGATCTCTCATCTTTCAAAAGCAAGAACATCCCAAGTACAAGTACTCTATAACTCTTTGAAGGTAACTGCATCTGCTTCTTTCACTTTCAATAATGTGCGACAGGAATATTCAAGCTCTTATATTCATCTCCACCGTTACTCAGGCAATTAGAATGGAATGGGTAACAATTCATACCCATGTTACTGCATAAGAATGCATAAACTGTTAATAGGCTATTGCATGGGTATTGATTTTATCTGGATTAGGTGTATGCACTTGTGTGCATGGAAGATGCATGTGTAAATAGACAAAAAATGAGGCAATGGTTGATCTTTAGGTTTGCTAAAACAGAATCATCTCCCGATTTCGCAATCTTCTTATTTTTATTATTTTTAAAGGATAGATCCGAACTTGAACCAATCCGATCCGACTCGGTTTTCCTGACCGAGTCAGACTTGGATCGGTTCAGGCCAACAGGGGTTCGGATCGGTTCGAGTCAGATGACCCGGATCGGTCCCGGATCAGTCCGAGTTTGGGTTGGACCATGTAGAATCCGGATTGAGTCGAGTTGGACCCAATCTGATCCGACTCGGTTCGATGTCCAGCTCTAGCTACCACACTTAAGCTCGGTGTGAAATGCCTCTGCGTTAATCACCTCCAATGAGGAGTCTCGAACACGAGACCTCTCCTGTGGGCCCCAAATCACATGGATCACCCACCCCGAGTGTGTCTTTGCATCCCACAGACTACCTCACTCGAGTCCGGTGTGAAATGCTTGTGCATTACCAATGCTTTGGAATTCGACTGGGGGCTGCAGATTCTGCCCAAACAAGAGTTCTGCCTCACATCCAAACTGGGCCTGAGCAAGATAGAATCAGCTCAATCTCTATTTCAAAAGCGCATGCAGGCATGTATTAGGCAACCCATCCACATATGACAACATATGCTAACCTGGACCGCTTGTTCGATATTTATGCCGTTCATCTGGTCGGTCTAATAGGCCGATGCTGTGCGAAAAATCAGGCCATTCCACTCATCAGGTGAGACAGGATTGGAAACAAATGCATGGCTTTGAAAAAAAAAAAAAAGCTAGGGCAAGTTCTACTTCTCTCAGCCATCCATTTCTTTTAGACATTGGTGTCCAGTTGTTAAGTAGAGCCTGCAAGGTGGGACCCACCTAAATAGATGGATTAGGTCCTGCACATGTTGCACTTGGATGTGTGCTTAGCAAATATCCTGCATCATATCTGAATTTGAAGGGCCTGGATAATGGTCTGAGTGAGATATCCAAGCATCCCCACCACGATTTTTGAGTACATGATCCAGCTTGAAAAAAATACCAAGTTACCCATTTAATTCAGTATCAGAATCTTGATTGGATTGACTCAGTTATGAGAGTATCTGACTAAAGTTTCTAATTACTAGCTATATTCATGGAGCTTTGCTAAGTCCTTGTGCCCATGCCTGAGCTCCAAGCCATGCATCGGGTGGGCGGGCTCAACACTGGCCCAAGATCAGGCAGGCCATACATGGATCAAAACAATGGATGATTTAAAGATAATCACCGGTCCGCATTCAACCTAAAACATGTGGGATCACCTAGACCCCACAGGATTTTGCGCGTAAGAAAAATTCTCACAAGATCACAGCTCTAATCAAGAGCCGACATAAATAATCACAGCTAGTGTTTTAAATAGGTTACACTACAAGTAGTTTCACTAAAACAAAAATTAATTACTGCTTTCAATGATTTGTTACATTTTTCTATTTTCAATAAAAATTAGTTAATCTTTTCAATGATTTTAGTAAAATAATAAAAGTAACAATATTAAACCAGTTGTGCTGCTCTTTCTTTATCTATATGGTTAATCTTTGCCCCCCTTTTTTTTCCCCTATTATTTTAGGTTGTGGTTGGTTGCCAGATATCATGAAACTTCATTATTAGTCAGTCTAATGCAAAATATCATGATATTGGGTGCAACCAAACGCAACTGTAATGAAATAAATAAATAATCTAAAATTAGCATGTAGCTTATGCCTCACACTTCAGAAGAGTCGCTATTTGCTATTTAAAACATTGATCACAGCAAAATAAACAACAAATGACCTTGATTGGCCCTAACTTGTTAAATTTAGCAACCTAGCAAAAGGAGAAATTGGAAACTTGAGAGACATCAACGGACTTTTGGCGGGAAGAAAAGAATAGTTCAAGTACCAAAGCCAACATGGTGCTTTGTTATTCGCCATTTAAAATGGTGTGGCCCGCTTAACTGTGTCCACGGAATCAGAGCAATTGAAATGGTAGCTACCAGTAAACGAGGATGGTGGGATGGTAGCTGAAATCTCTTGCCGCCTGTTTTTGAGTTCTTCATTCGCTGTTAGTTTCAGAGATCAGATGAAGCGTTCTCTCCCTTGCAGGCACCATTTGGCAACCTGCAATCTGTACATTCGTTTTTCTTACACCAAGCAGCATGACAAAGGATTTATCATAAACCACTCAGCCAAAGTGACCAGAAAATTCATCTGAGCCAACATTTTGTAAAGGTGGGCCATTTTACAACAGGCAAGATAGTTCATCTAGTGGTCCCCATGATCGACATGCAATCGAATGATGACTACCCTACATTGAAAAATCCCAGCCATCCGATAGAGGGACTATCCTGTTGCATTTGTACCGTGGCTATAGTTTTCGATGGCTAGATTGTCCAATAGGGGATTTCATAGTAGAATTTCAAAATGGCCCACCAGACGGACAGTTTGGATAACCGAAAGGTGGCTCCCATCTGTGCTGAGAATACTGAGCTACAGCAAATGGATGGTTTTTGAGATGGATATATGTACCATGTTGGAGATGCCGCAGTCTGCCTAAGTGATAGGAAGGTAGCAGAAGATCTCGTTTTCCCGCTTCACCTGCACTGGATGCCTTTGATTCTCCACACCCTGAAGCTGCGATGACAGCTGAAGTAAATCGACTGTATGTCCATGCTCACGAGATATTGGATCCTTTGCACTCATGAAATCGGAGCCTTGAAAAAGCCCATCTGCCTGACCTTCAAAATCAACGGCATTACTGGCATCGGAAACAAGTACAGCCCCCATGTGTTCCTCCTCCATAGAGTTCTTCCCGGATGAAGAGAACCGATTTGAAGCCACGCTTGTCGAAGCCTGTGAGCTCACTGCCACCAGAAGCTTGTCGGGGAACGGGCCCACATTGTAGTGAGCAGACCCACCTTGAACAATCAGTGGACGGGCCATCGGGATCCCTGGATTATTCGTTGATGAGTTCTGTGATTGAGATGACAGAAGAGAGAGAGCACAACTGGAGTGTGGGACCCCGGACAAACCATGGACGGTCGACGTCGTATCGAAGGTGGAGAATTCCTCGCTCCCCGATGAGGCAGCATTGTGAAACGGTAACCGTGGAATGGAATGTGAACCCGTGAAATCCTGCATGTATCTGTTGCTGCTATTTTCGTAGTACATGCTCCCTGGTGCAGTATCGATGCCATGCAAGGGAGGGTGGAAGGACTTCGAAAACATATGGCTATTCATGACGGGTATGGGTTGCTGAGAGTTGTTATAAATTGCATCGTCTTCTAATTTTACGTGTCTGCACCAGTTACTATTTTCAGATTTTACTTCTCGTAAAATGCCATTTGGAAATATATCCTGGCAGATGAAAGACGCCCTGGCCGGGTAGGAGGGCCCCAGATATCTGCTACCTGCGGGACAGTAATCCAGTTAGGAAAAAAGTGAAAGTTCCAGTGGCAGTCGAAGTCAGATTAGACAGAACTGACAAGCAGATCAGTGCGAAGAGGATTGAGGTTTTTCTTCAATGTAAACGTGCCTACGTGGCACAGGGGTTCAGAATCAGGGCCATTCATCAGGTAGGACACACGGTGAAAATGCACCAACCTGTAAAATCAGGTCAGTGCACTCATCATGGGAGCAATACATGTAGGCTGAATATGGACTTGCCTGCTCCATACATCAAGTGGGCCACACGAATATCGAATGGAATGCTGGAAACTTTTCTCAAACATGTCGTCCACCCATATACTTTAATGGCTAGAGTGTCACTACTCGCAACTTTGAAACATCTTGCAAGATGATGGAAGCACATTGTCGAGCAGTAGTAGAAAACAGAAATGAAGACACTTGGTTTGGAATCAACCAAGACAGTGGAAAATCTCAAATGGGAGGCCACAAATGAGCCTGGGTCTCATTGCTCAATGATCTAGACTGTTGATCTTACATGTGCCACATTGAATAGGGATGACTAAAGATCTCCCCCACTGGAAGATAACTCTTTGATCTTTGGAATGTCAATCTATTTTCTCCTTGACTATCAATCTGTAGGTGATGGTGATAAATTTTGATCTTCCACGCTGGGAATTTTCTAGAGCATCTGCAGTGGGGCCCATTGGATGAATGGGGACTAGATGACCAAAGCCTTGGACCCACATGTATAGAATTGGGTGCCTGGGCAAACTTACATTTCTCAACAACTCATATAAGACTAGTAAAAACAGAACGCGGATCCTCTCAATGTATCTACGGGTTCCAAACCAAATACGGACAAAGCCGAAGGTTTCAGTTTTCTATCTCCAATAGTCAAAAGCCTTAAGAGTGTTTTAGGGCCTGTTTGGACGCAACTACTGCAAAAGCAAGCGCATATTGTCTTTGTCGGTCAATTTCCCAAAACTCAATCTGATTGGTTTTTGGTAAGTAGGCTTTTTAGTGCCAATTTCGATGAGTGAGGGATCAAACAGGGTTTGCGGAGTCCTCAGCCTGCTGCTTCCCTCTCTCCTACGGGTCCTGTCTGGCACTATGGAGCTCCTCCAAAGGTGCAGCTTTTGGTTGGCTGGGCTGCAATTGGATTCTAACGATAGATAATTTGAAGAAACGGGGGGGGGGGGGGGGTTGAAGATTCCTAACGGTTGTCTCCTTTGTTTCTCGGCTGAAGAAACAGTGAATCACCTTTTCATTCACTGTTCCTTCACCATGGATATCTGGTGGAGCATCCTCAGAATGGCTGGTTTATCTTGGGCCATGCCCAATGACATAGCAGATCTCTTTTGTCTCTGGCATGATGATCATGGAGGAGTGCTTGAGAGAAGGAAATGGAGAATCATTTTCCTTGCTGTTTTATAGGCGGTTTGGGTGGAGAGAAACAATTGCTGCTTCAGAAAACTCTCCTCAAGGTTTGGAGTGCTTTCCGAAGTCATTTTCATTATTTCGGGATTGGGCCCTGTGATGGGTGGGTGGGTTGTGTCGGTCATGTGGGTTGCATAACTCTTTCTTTCTAGTGTTGCTGTTTTTTTTTTTTTTTTAAAAAAAAAAAAATTTAGTTTCAGGGTTGTGGTTGTTTTTTCCCTTTATTTTTTCTGTTTCTGTTTCTGTTTTGTAGCGTGTTGCCTTTTCTTTCTAATAAATTTCTTACCTTTCAAAAAAAAAAGAAAAAAAAGAAAAAGAAAAAGAAAAAAGGTTTTGCCGACGTTCTTTGAAAAGCACAACAGCAAAAGGGGTTGTGGCTCAAAATGGCATTTAGAAGTCAAATGCCCCTTTTGAGGGTACATGCAAACAGGTTGTTAGAAATTTAAGCTCACACTTGGAATTCAACATTGAGGGGAAAAAAAGATCTTGGTTTCTCAACCACAATAAGAGATTGTCTCTTTCAAGGATGATAAAAACTGATGTCTGATTATAGAATTAATTTAAGCAAGCATAGTACGAAATGCTCAAGTTTCCAAGATTACACATGCTAATGTGCCTATAAATTTCCAAGGCCTCCATTGATGCAGACATTTATGTCAAGGTAACATAGATTTCCAGTAACATAGACGTGAGTGGTGATAGAACTCCGTACTTCCCAACAACCAGGACTCAGATACAGGCATCCATTTATAACATACTAATCTTAGGCTCTTAGCTCATCTTATGGTTTTTCAAAAAGAGGTTATACAGTGCTAAGAATGGTTGGGTAAGCCCACACAAGGAATGCCATCTGCATACCCCCACATGTGCTAACAATATCCAAGCTGTCCATGAGGTGGGTCTGACCATGTAGATTTCTTGCTAAAAGATCAGGCTAGTCCACTCATCAGGTGGGTCACGATGTTTAGAACAAACGGGTGGCTTAGAAAACTTCGAACAAGTTGTTTCAGCCGCAGACATGTAAAATGTGGCCACCTGATGATGAGGACATCAAAGCACTAGTGAGTATACCAGAGGAGGAGGAGAGCTCCCGTTTCTTTATGACTAGGTGATGTATACACGGGGCACCGTGGGCCCAATTCGAGTACCTAGCACGTTGAAGACCTCACATGCATGATTATCCATATTTGAAGGTTTTGTGATCCAAAGGTAAATTCGCTAAGGGGCTCTTCTAACGTAACAAAATCCATACCAAAAAGTAAGGAATGGAATGAGCCGATCCCTTTAATGAATCCCCTTTTGGGGGTGTGGTGGGTGGGGAAGGGCAAGCGAGCAAGCAACGGCCCAATTCACATAAAGGGAACGCGAAAGCAGTTGCACGCACCCATTTTCTTGCTCCCTTTGCTGGTTCTTTCGAGCCAACGAAGGAGGGCTATTTCTCTCTAGCTGTGAGAGCCAAGACTAGTAAAAGAGCAAGTACGCCTAGCTCTGTTAAGTTGTGTGCTTGCGCACTTAGGTTAGCTCTTGCTATTGCTTTGGGGCAATCCCTCTCGCCTTCTTCCATTTGGTTGGTCCCACATCGAGGGGTCCAAATTCCCAACGTGCATTGCTAGTTCTCACTTTGCGCATCCGCGCTCCGTTTGTTCCCTATGCTTCTGCATGAGTGATCTTTCTATATAATGTGGATCGACTGATTCATTCGAGTCGATAGGCAAAATAGTATGTAAAGAAGGGGTTCCTTCCCTCACTACGAATTTCGAGTGATAGGGGAGAGCCCCTAAGAGAAGGAGCTTTGTTTGTGGTTGGTTACATTGACAGGGAAGTTTCCATCCATATCAAAAGGGGAGTGGGTTCAACCTTTCCGATTGATCTGCCGACCCCCTTTCTGCGGAAGAGATTGATACGGGTCTTTTCCACATAAAAATGGAATCTTTTGTTATAATAGAACCAGAAGTGATGTGGATTATTCAAGAATCGAAGTTGATTTGCTTTATAAAAAGAAGATATCAATGAACTTATGAAATGGTTTCACGGGATTCAGCCAATTGTCTCGATCGCGGGATATCATTGAGAAAGAGGAATCCCCACACTAGGAAGATGCATGTGGGCTACTTAGTTGGACCATTCCGACCATTAGATAATCGTCATTGGACATCTTGATCATGGGCTACAAAATAGTTTAGTTTTTAAGTAGTTTATATGTTTTGTTATTTTTTGGGTTTAGCTTATATTTTTGCTAAGATTAGGGAGTTAGGAACAAATTTTATTCTATTAAATGTCTTTATGTGAAACTTTTTATCTGGGAGTGTCTTTTTTGTAAAAAAAAAAAGTCTTTTATGAGACTATATAAGGCTTGTATGTCCACACCCTAACCCATTATGAAGCATATGAAATAAAATTCCTCTTTCTCTTTGCTTTGAAATGAAGCAAAACCTCCTGTGAATGGAGTGGTGTGAAGCCATGGTGTGATTCCACTTATCTTCTCTTCAAGGTATTTCTTCTCATCCATCTCTACATCCCACTCTATTTTCTTTCTTTCTTCTTTCTTCTTCTTAAACTTTCATTCTTCTTCCTCCTACAACCCCTTCATCTATCATAACCATCATTATCAAGCCTTAACCCAACCCAGCTTGGACCGCATCCCTGTACAGATGCACCTGTTTGTTCGTACGATTGTATGGGCAGAGCCATATGATTTTCCGTACGACCAACCCTCCCACCCTCTCTGTTTCTTCTTTTTTCCTTCTCTCACCCAATTTCGTTTCTTCCAACCCTCACCCTAAAAATCCCACATCTAAACCCTCAAACCCTAATCCTAATTTTCCCCAAATCCCCTAAGTTCACCAAAATCCCAAAATTTCCAAAATCCCCAAATCCCAAAACCCTAGTTCTTAAACCCCTTAACAAAGCAAGAATTCCCTTTAGAATTAGATCAATTCCTTTGCCAGATGGAAGTCCTAAGCTCCAGAGGTCCTATCTAATTATGTTTTATAAGATCTAATTAACGGATTGTGGTTTAGTCTTGAATCTGAGCATAGTTAAATACTTGAATTAATTAAGCTTGTGGCTGATTATCATTATTTTGTGCTTTAAATTGTTCTGGTTAATCCGCCGATGATCTCATTGCATCATTCTAGGTTAGATCATCCGTCCTGCATCAAATTTTCATATCAAAGCCTAGGTCTAGCATAGGACTCTCATGTTGCATCTAGGTTAGGTTTTCATCTTGCCGTGTCTAGGGTTAACAATCTTCCCATTCTCATCACATTACATCTAGAGTCTTTAGTTCCTAGGTTCTCCTTTAAGCTCCTAGTTTACGCCCACTCGTAGTTGATGGGGACATCACGCGCACGCAAGCCGCCCCTTACGCACGTACGCCAGAAGGAGGACCCCACCGTCGATCTGGATCGATGACGATGTCCAGGGAGGGCCTCCTAGTTAGGAGACAAAGTTTTGATTCAAAAGAGTGGGCCCGACAGTAAAGAAAAGCCCACCATGGGATCTCATGATCGTGGCCCACTAGTCGGATTAAGTTCATAATTTAGGTTTTGCTTATTTATATTATTTATGACATCATGAACGTTTTAGATTTCTTTGATTGATTTTTATTTTAGTTTACTTCATCGCCAAGTAATAGGTTGCGCACATGGCGCGAGTTTTGGGGTATAGGATTTTCTTATAAATAGGCACCCCTTGTAGTTCTTTTGATTCAATGAAGATGAATAAAAATTACTACGTTTTCCTGCTCCTTTCCGAGTTATGAAAACCTAATTGGGTGCGAAGCCCTTCCTTCTTCGAAGAGCTAATTACCGTGGTGCGAAGCCACATTTATCCCGATTCGCCCCCACCTTCTTCCATCCATATTTCTCTTCTTTTACAAGTATTCTATCTGCAAATCCATCAATAGTTGCAGCCGTTTTTCTCTCTACAGCAGATTTCCAGAATCTGGCCCTGCAGGAGGGTTGGAACTTTGACGGAGCACCACGCACAAACCGCGCATCAGATCAAGCTGAGATTTGGGGGTTTTGGAGTCCATCCCTGACCGACCAAGGCTAAGGTGGTCTTTTTCTGAATAGTGGGCCCCACACACATGCGGCCGTGATCACACGCACGTGTGTTGGGCCATTGTTGCTGTCTGCGCGCAGAAACTGTCTTCCGATTCAGGTTTTCTTCTTATTTTACCCTCATACCAGTTTTTCATAAACCCTAATCCTAGATTGCATTATCCTTAATTTGTTTGCCCCTTTTCTCACCTTAAGGTTCCTTGAATTGAAATTGGTGAATCCCTTGGATTAGAGACTGATTGTTGTGCATGTGTGGATGATTACTGCTTATCTTTGAGCATTGCTTGGTTTATAATTTTAATAGATCCAGCCCTAACCTGTGTAGGCCTGGACCCATGCAGATTCCCCTTTACTTGAATGTTTGAGCTTTTATGCGGGATGCGGAAATTTGTGTAATTGTTTTTGAACTAACGTGTGATCTTAAGCCTGAAAATCTTGCACATCATACTTGAATTGCATGTCCTACATCAAATTTGGTATCAGAGCTTAGGGTTCTTATAGGAGAATGCATTACATGCTTAGGGTTTAGTTGTTTATGTCCATTACGCATCAATTCTCATCATATATGGCTGTTTAGAGGTCCATAAACCCTGACATAAGCTGCTAAAATTTTCTATTATCCCCCTATTTGAATTATTTTAGAAATTAACTTAGCTTTCTATTTCTAGGTTTAGAAACTTTCCTTTTCTGTTTTTAGAAACTTTCTTAATCTGTTTTTAGAAAATAATTTCCTTTCCTTTTCTTTTTAGAAACTAGTTTACTTTCCTTTTTCTTTTTTTTTTTAAACTAACTTACTTTCTATTTTTAGAAACTTTCCTTTTTCTTTTTTTAGAAACTAGGTTGTTTTTTTTTATTAATATAGAAACTTTCCTAATTTGTTTTTTTTAGAAACTTTCCTAATTTGTTTTTAGAAAAATTCCTTTTTTCATTTTTAGAAACTAGGTTGCGTTTTTAGAAACTTTCCTTTTTTCGTTTTTAGAAACTAGGTTGCTTTTTTAGAAACTTTCCTAATTTGTTTTCAGAAACTTTTCTTCTTCGTTTTTAGAAACTAGGTTGTTTCTTAAAATTTAAAAAAAAAATCTTATATTTTGACAACTATATTGCTGAATTTTGGTTTGCACCCTACACTAAACATGGAACAACTGCTAGAGTCACTAAACAAGCTGTCCCAGCAGATCGAGTCTTTGGATAAGCGCTTGGAAATGGACCAATGTTTTGAACAACTTGATGTGTGCATTACCCGACTAAAGACCATCGCCAGGACAAACCCCACCATTGGGGTAGATGTCCAATCTCAGGTAGGTGGCCTAGATAATAGACCAATGAATGGAGTTGGTCAAGGAATCAATTATGGGCATGCACCCATGCACCTACCTCATGAGGGACATCAAGACCACTATTTTGAGGGGAACAACATTTGCGGCCTTGCGGCTGGAGAGAGTGCACTAGAGGCTAGTGTAGAGTTACCCATTGAGGCCATTCCGGTAGTGGATGAGTTACGTGATGTCTTTCCTGATGATCTACCAGATGAGCCTCCTCCTAGGAGGGATATAGAGCACACCAGAACATGGGACACCGTAATACCTACAGCCGAGTTTGCGTTTAAAAGTTCTGTCGATAAGTCCACGGGTCTTAGTCCTTATGAAGTCGTTACTGATTATAAACCTGGGAAACCTATTGATCTTGTCCCTATGTCACTGTCCCATAAGCCGTCAGAGCCTGCAGAGTCTTTTGCGCATCACATTCATTCATGACATCAAGAAATCAGGCAGAAGATCACTACTAGTAATGAACATTACAAATTTTCTGCAAACCAGCATAAATGTTTCAAAGAATTCAATATTGGAGACTCTGTGATGGTCTGCATCAGGCCTGAGCGGTACCCTCCGGGGGCCGTTTGTAAGTTACATGCGTGTAGCGCTGGACCCTTCAAAATTATAAAACAAACGATCTCAATGTGTATGAGGTAGATCTTCCACCTTCCATGGGAATTAGTTTTACATTGGATGTGGAAGATCTACTTACTTTTCAGGGGACCACTGATTCTTTGTCCGGCCCTTCGCCCACCCATTCTGATTCCCCAGATTTATCCCTTGATCCATGACCCCCTCCCGACCCATTTTCCTAGCCTCTGCCTTCCATACCTACCCTTCCCCACCCATTTTTCAGTCTCTACGTCCCATACCTACCCGTCCCGACCCATTTTCCTAGCCTCTACCTTCCATACCTACCCGTCTCGACCCATTTTCCCAGCCTCTATCTCCCATACCTACTCTTCCTGACCTTTCTTCCCAGCTCTGCCTCCCATACCTAACTTTCACACACCCAGAGAGGAAATAGAGGATATCCTGGACCATCAGATAGTTTCAACGTCGAACGGCGGGTTTCAGAAGTACCTGGTTAAATGGAAGTCACGCCCAGCTTCAGACAGCACGTGGCTCATTGAGGATGAGCTTCAAAGACTTGATCCTGACATCCTAAAGCGGTTCAGGAGTTTTATTTCACTAGTGGCGAAATTTTCGCAGCCGGGGAGAATTGATGGGGACATCACGCGCACGCACGCCGCCCCTTACGCACGTACGCCAGGAGGACCTCATCGTCGATCTGGATCGATGATGACGTCCAGGGAGGGCCTCCTAGTTAGGAGACGAAGTTTTGATTCAAAAGAGTGGACCCGACAGTCAAGAAAAGCCCACCATGGGATCTCATGTCGTGGCCCACTAGTCGGATTAAGTTCATACTTTAGGTTTTGGTTATTTATATTATTTAAAACATCATGAACGCTTTAGATTTCTTTGATTGATTTTTATTTTAGTTTACTTCATCGCCAAGTAAAAAGTTATGTACATGGCGCGAGTTTTGGAGTATAGGGTTTTCTTATAAATAGGCACCCCTTGTAGTTCTTTTGATTCAATGAAGATGAATAAAAATTGCTACATTTTCCTGCTCCTTTCCGAGTTACGAAAGCCTAATTGGGTGCGAAGCCCTCCCTTCTTCGAAGGGCTAACTACTGTGGTGCGAAGCTACATCTTTCCCGATTCGCTCCCACCATCTTCCATCCATATTTCTCCTCCTACAAGCATTCCATCAATAGTTGCAGCCGTTTTTCTCTCTATAGCAGATTTTCAGAATCTGGCCCTGCAGGAGGGCTAAAACTTCGGCGGAGCACCACGTACAAACCGTGCATCAGATCGAGTTGAAATTTGGGAGTTTTGGAGTCCATCCCTGACCGACCAGGGCTAAGGTGGTATTTTTCTGAATAGTGGGCCCCACACACGTGCGGCCATAATTACACGCACGTGCGTCTGGGCCATTGTTGCTGTTCGCGCGCAGGAACTGTCTTCCGGTTCAGGTTTTCTTCTTATTTTACCCTCTTATACCAGTTTTTCATAAACTCTAACCCTAGATTGCATTATCCTTAATTTGTTTGCCTCTTTTCTCACCCTAGGGTTCCTTGAATTGAAATTGGTGAATCCCTTGGATTAAGGACTGATTGCTGTGCATGTGTGGATGACTACTGCTTATTTTTGAGCATCGCTTGGTTTATAATTTTAACAGATACAGCCCTAACCTGTGTAGGCCTGGACCCGTGCAGATTCCCCTTTACTTGAATGTTTGAGCTTTTATGTGGGATGTGGAAATTTGTGTAATTGTTTTTGAACTAACGTGATCTTAAGCCTGAAAATCTTGCACATCATACTTGAATTTCATGTCCTACATCAGTAGTGGGCGTGGTTTTGGTCTACACCGCACAATGAATTTGGAACAGCTTGCCGAAGCTATCAATGCCATCAATAACTGTCTCATGCCCATCGAGGCCCAAAGTAGAACCATTAGTTACCAACCGGCAGCCCTCAGGAGTGAAACCCATATTCACATGACGCAATTAGAAGCTTCCCTCCAGGCAAACCCCAACAATGAGGAAGATTGCCAATTTCAAGCGGGAAGTGAAGTTGAAAGAAACCAAGTTATATGATGTGGAAGAAGCCTTGGCCAAGGTGTTGGCCATAGTGGGGTGCGTACCCAACCACCTCGTGGAGAGTATCTTAACCACCATGATCCTGATGATCGGGTGATGAAGAGCATGGAGATTGAAGCCTTGAACTATGATGGTTGTTTAGACCCCAAGGCTTTCATCGATTGGCTTGCGGATATGGACCATTATTTTGAGTGGTATAATATGTTTGAACGTCGTTGGGTGAGGTTTGCAAAGATGAAGTTGGTGGGCCAAGCGAAGTTATTTTGGATAAATGTCGAGCGTAAGATGAAGACGTCTGGAGATGACCCGGTCTCACTGTGGGCCGAGATGAAAGAGATTTTGAAGGAAAAGTACATTCTTCTCTCTTATCGCCAGAAGCTTTTGGATCAGTGGTAATCCTTTTGTCAAGGATCAATGCCCATGGCTTACTATATTGCTAAGTTTGATGAATACGTGATGTGTTTCTCGTTTCAGGATGGGCCTCCAACTCGATCTTCAGCATGAGCTCATTTCTCACGATGTCAACACTCTAGAGCATAGCTATCAAGTGGTTCAAGAACTTTAACAGTATTTAAAACCGCAATTCATGAGGCGATTCAACTCTCTTGCATTCAATGTTAAGGCCACTCCCAGGGAGCTAAGCCTAATCTTGGGAGTCAATCCAAAGCCTCAAATGCTACTTAACCCAACAATAGGGATGCAGGAGAAAAATGCCTAGCTAGTACTAGTTTGAGAGGAGGTGATCATACGGGGTGTTACAATTGCCAAGGATATGATCATTTTGCATACCAGTGCCTTACGAAAGAGCGAGGTGAGGCCCTCGTAATTAGTGAGTTTGAGGAGGATGCGAAAGATTAGGATGATTGTGAAGAAGAAGAATATCAACCTGAAATCGGTGCTAGTGAAGAAGAAGTTGAAGGAATTGAGACCATACTACTTACAGTTGTTAGATGTGCCTTAGCCAAGGTTAAAGAGATCGATGATTGGCGTAAGAATTTAATTTTTCATACTTACGTTAAGTGTGGCAACAAAAACTGCAAGGTGATAATTGATAGTGGTAGTTGTACCAAAGTGGTCTCCGCTAGCACTGTAAATCGTTTGGGTTTGAAACCCTTTCCTCACCTCAGCCCTATCAAGTTTCATAGGTTGATGCAGTTTCTCAATGATGTTCTACTCCCATTCAACTTGCTTCCTACAAAGACACGTTGTGGTGTGATGTTTTGCCTATGGATGTAGGCCACATCATTTTGGTCAGACCTTGGCTGTATAACCGTGATGTGATACCATTTGGCTGCTCGAATACTTGTTCATTTATGTATGAAGGCAAGATGATAAAGCTAAATCCTCTTCCTCCCAAAAGCACCCCGGAGAAGAAACAGGATGTCAAGAAGGGTGACCTTAGAGAAGTGAGGAAATCACAGCCTAAATCTCTTAATATAATAAAGCCAAAGAGTTTGAGAGAAACTAAGGCTGATTCGATGGTGTATGCCCTCGTGGTAAGAGAGGTCACACCCGAGGTTAGCATAGGGTTGTCACCTGAGGTGAATTCAGTATTGAAGGAGTTTAGTAATGTTTTTCCTGAGGACTTATCAGATGAGCTTCCACCCATGCGGGCTATTCGGTATGCCATAAACCTTGTCCCCGGGTCGACTCTACCAAACCGTCCTCACCACTGAATAAACCCTATGGAGCATGCGAAGTTGAAGAGACAAGTTGATGAGCTTCTTAAGAAATGGTTCATTCAAGAGAGTTTTTGTCCATGTGCCATGCCAACCCCTCATGCTTAAGAAAGATGGCACTTGGCGTACGTGCGTCGACAGTCGGGCCATTAATAAGATCAAGGTCAAGTATCGGTTTCCTATGTTGCGTCTTGACGATATGTTGGACATGATGGCTAGTGCCACAATTTTTTCCAAGATCAACCTCAAAAGCGGGTATCATTAGGTACATATTTGTCTAGGGGATGAATGTAAGACACTTTGGCATATGATAGGTATGTACAAGACTCCAGTTCTCGTCGGAATAACATCCCCAAATTGACGATCAAACAAAAGTGGTCAATCGAAGCTTAGGAAACCTGTTGCAATGTCTTGTGGGTGACCATACTAGGACCTGGGATTCAGTTTTACCCGTCACAGAGTTTGCAAATAATAGTTCCGCCAATAGGTCGATAGGCATGGGTCCTTTTGAGGTAGAACATTGTTATAAGCCTAAGAAACCTACAAATCTTATCCTCATGTCAATCTCCCATAGACCTTTAGAGTCTACAGATGTATTTGCATGCCATATCCATGATTTGCATAATGAGATTAGAAAACGGATTAATGAGTAACAAAAACTTTATGATATTTGCTGACTCACATCGCACTTTTAAAGAATTTCAAGTAGGTGACTATCTGATGGTTCGTATAAGGCCAGAACGGTTTCCACAAGAAGCCGTTAGGAAATTACAAGCTTGTAGTGCCGGTCCTTGCAAGATATCGAGAAAATTGGGCTCTAACGCATATGTTGTAGAACTTCCACCTGATATGGGTATTAGCTCTACATTCAATGTGGAAGATCTTGTGTCCTTAAGGGCCCAACAACTTTTACCTCTAGCCCTTGTTCCAACGGTCACATTGACCCAGATAGCTTTCTCGACCTGTCCCACGAACCATGGCCTTTGCGGGACCCTTCTTCCCAATCTTTGCCTTCTCTACTATCCATACCCAATAAAAGAGGAGATTGAATATATCTTGGATGAGTGAGTGGTTTCCACCAGACACAAAGATTTCTAGAAGTATCTCATCAAGTGGAAGAACATGCTAGAGTCAGACTGTACTTGGATCACAGAGGCATAGTTTCAAATGCTAGACTAGGATCTCCTTAAGCATTGCCACAACTTTATTTCACCAGAGGTGAACTCTTCTCAACTGAGGAGAGTTGATGAGGAGATCCAAGCACCAGTCAGAGTATACCAGAGGAGGAGAGCTCTTGTTTCTTTATTGCTAGGTGATGCATACATGGGGTCCCATGAGCTCAATTCGAGTGCCTAGCCCGTTGAAGGCCCCACATGCATGATTATGCATCTTTGAAGGTCCCACACTGGGAAGATGAATGTGGGCTACTTAGTTGGACCATTTCGACCGTTGGATCATCATCATTGGGCATCTTGATCGTGGGCTACGAAATAGTTTAATTTATTTAGTTGTTTATACGTTTTGTTATTTTTTTGGTTTAGCTTATATTTTTGCTGAGATTAGGGAATTAGGAACAAATTTTATTTTATTGAGCGTCTTTATGGGAAACTTTTTATCTGAGAGCGTAATTTTGTAAAAAAAATAATAATAATAAATAAATAAATCTTTTTTAAAACTATATATGGCTTGGACGTTCACAGCCTAGCCCATTATGAAACATATGAAATAAAATTCTTCTTTCTCTTTGCTTTGAGATGAAGCAAAACCTCCTGTGAATGGAGTGGTGTGAAGCAATGAAATGATTCCACTTATCTTCCTTCTTATCCTCTTCAAGGTATTTCTTCTTCCCCATTTCTACATCTCACTCTCTCTTTTTCTTCCTTCTTAAACTTTTATTCTTCTTCTTTCTACAACCCCTTCGTCCATCATAACCATCATCAACAAGACTCAACCCAACCCAACCCAACCTTGACCGCGTCCCTGTATGGATGCACCTGTTTGTCCGTACGACTGTACGGACATACCCGTACGGCTGTCCGTACAAACAACCCTCCCTCCCTCATTGTTTCTTTTTCTTTTTCTTTTTTTCCCTCTCTCACCCAATTCCGTTTCTCCCAACCCTCACCCTAAAAACCCCACATCTAAACCCTCTAAACCATAATCCTAATTTCCCCAAAATCCCCTAATTTAGCAAAAACCCCAGAATTTCCCAAATCCCAAAACCCTAGTTCTTAAACCTTTAACAAAGTAAGAGATTCCCTTTAGAATTAGATCAATTCCTATGCTAGATGGAAGTCCTACCTTCCGTAGGTCCTATCTAATAATGTTTGATAAGATCTAGTTGATGGATTGTGATTTAGTCTTAAATATGAGCATACTTAAATACTTGAATTCATTAAGCTTGTGATTGATTAGCATTATTTTGTGCATTAAATTGTTCTAGTTAATCCGTTGACGATCTCATTGCATCATTCTAGGTTAGATCATATGTTCTTCATCACCTGATCAGTGGACTGACCTTATTCTTGGGCCAGGACATCGATATAGTCACACCACCAAGTCGTGGCATGTACAAAACTGTCTTCAACATGCACGTCAGTTTAGCAAAGCTCTCTCCCTCTCTTTACTTTTACTATTTACAAAAACTTCTGAAGCAACATTCTTTACAGGACATTTCTCCTCCAATTTGCTTTTTATGACAAACCGCATATGGTAATGAAGACAAGAATTTAGAAAGTAAACAATCTAATAAAAAAGGATATGCTTAAACCATATCCAACAAGTATCTGTTAACAGTCCAGTACAATGTTGTGTAAATACTAGAATTTTAAGCATATGAAACGTGTTTGACATCTTAGCATGTGATGAAGGGTGCATTTGGTTGCACCAAATCATGACATTTCATAATATTTCAGTCTAATTTGGTGCAAATTTTCATGACATTTCATGAAAACTGGTGCAACCAAACACGACCAAAACTACAATTACAGAATGAAATGTCAACGGAGTGGATGGATATCTAAGGATCATGTATTATTCAAAACATAGACAAAATTTTCTTCTGAAAAGCCAATAATCTATCACTTTAGCTGAGTCATATTTTTACTGATTTCACTCTGCAGGAATAAAATAAAATAAAATCTTATGATATGAAATGTCATTGCATATGGCATGTTTCAAAAATCCTTGGAAATTCAGATTTGAGCATGCGTGACAAAAACATAAAAGAATACCATGGTATGATGGAAGCAGCTTTCCAGTTCTTCCAGAGTGATTATCGATCTGAGGTTTCCTCCGTCGTTCATTATGGCCAGCAAGGCGTTTACGACAACTACGCTTACCATCATCAAATTCCGCCAGCAAATGAAATCTGCACAAATCAAAGTTTATTACTCATTATATACTGGCAACAGTGCTAGTGATTTTGATGTATGCAGTTTGGATGCTACTTGAATCATGTGACTGCTGAAGGCTACCAAAAGCTCTTGAACAAGAAACAACAATATATGCAAGAACAGAAAGAACTCAAAACTAATAAGAACAAAAAGGCATGAACAGATACACCTCAGTGCTAAAGGGTGTAACCTTCACGCCCCGTTTGCACGCAACTTCAGCAGAAGGCATTTTCCCTCAAACCAATCCAATTATGTCGACTCATCGAAAACTAATCAGATTGGTTTTTAGCAAGTACACTTTTTAGTGTGTGGTTTTGAAACCGATGATTTCAGGTGGTTTCCAAATGGCCTGCAAAACCAGGGTTTCATCTCCAAACCCTAGTTTTGATGGTGCGTCCAAACAAACCCTTAGAAAAGATAGGTGTTAACTTTCAAATAGGTGAGGATAAAAATTCCTTGCCTATTGCAAAAAGGTCTGCCAAAAGGACATGGGAGTTGAGATAGCCATGACATTTGTCCACCAAATCACAACTAAAAGGACGGGATTTCTCTCAAGTGTAGTAGACAGTGTCTGACTAGGGGAATATATATATATATATATATATATAATATATATATATATATATATATAGAGAGAGAGAGAGAGAGGAGAGAGAGAGAGAGAGAGAGGAATGCTCACCTGTGCACCGGTTCTCATGAGAACTCATCACCTGTGATATGAGTGCAAGATTTGAACCGTCAACGTGATGCAACACCCCATGAAACCCCTAGAGTGGGCCATGGAAAAAGAGAGGCAAATCAAGGGAGGAAACTGTTTCGTTTTTCCATGGCCCACCAAAGTTTTAGATCAGGGTAAAAGTTGGGCCAAGGGGGTTTCATGAGGTGCTGCATCACATGGACGGTTCAGATCTTGCACTCATATCACGAGAGATGAATTCTCAAAAAGTTCTCACGAGTTCTCGTGAGAACTGGTGCGCAGGTTAGCATTCCTCTCTCTCTCTCTCTCTCTCTCTCTCTCTCTCTCTCTCTCTATATATATATATATTATATATATATATATATATATATATTCACACTCACACCCACACCACATGGGCACTCGATCCATGATATCAGTGTTGAAACAGAGTCCGTCTACCACTGAGCCATGGAGCTGGATCCCGAGGAAAGTAATATACCCATGAGTCTTTCTTAGTATTTGGAAGAGGTGTTTGGTGAACTATAGCTGCAAGTTTGCAACTATAAACATGAAACGGATTGCTCCTATTATTATTGAGGTGTAGGGTAAGGGTAAGGGTGGGGTGGACTGAGGAATTGGTGATGATAATGACAGTCCAAATTTAGTAGTATCTAGTGACCCATAAGTATGTGTTGATAGGTGACAGCTCACTAGACATTGATCGGGACTACCCATAGGGCCTGTTTGGGAGCTTGGATTTGGAATGCATTGGAATCCAAATCGCAATTACATTGGAATCAAGGCGATTCCAAATCCTCATTTGTGTTTGGTTGAAATGCAATGGAATCCAAATCTTCCATTCGGAAGCTTGTATTTGGAGGGCATTGGAATTCTTTGGTATATTCATAGGACTTCGATTTGAATAACTAGATCAGATTTCATATCTCAAATTAGTATACATATATGTGATATTTGATAGAATGATTGTAATAAGCCCATTAAAATATATACTTTAGCCAAAAAAAAAAAGAGGAAATTCCGAGCCTTGGGTGGGCCACAAATGCAAGGATCACAAACAAGTGACTCACCGACATTTTCCAACCATCAATTTAGATGTCCAACGTTTGGATGGTTCAAATCATTCTATTGATGTGATTTTCGTGTTGCAGCCGATAATTGGATTGTTTTGGGGCATCATTAGCATGTCATGTGTCTAGTGGATTAGTAGCCTAGAGACACCTTTGTTATATGTCTCTCCTACCCTTAAAAAGGAGGCCAAAAAAGCATTTCCTTTGAATTACACTGGAATCTCAGCACTTGCTGAGATTTCAAAACACACCAAAAGGGTAGATTTGAAATACCTCCAAATCCAAGGCTGCCTAACACAAAAGGCAGCTATTTGAATTTGAAATACACCCATTTACCACCAAATCCAAGGTGCCAAATGAGGTGATAGTGTCCAGATAATTTCTTCTTGCATGCAAGAACTTCGCTACAACTAATCAAGTACAAATCAGGCTTCATTGGTCAATGACAACAGTCAAGAACTGATAGCTTAGATGCTTAATCTGATAGTTTAGCGTTAGACCAAGGACTAAATCATTCCCGTGCAACAGTCATTGAGGTTTGAAGTGTCAAGAGTGTCCTCAACAAGCTATATATCCAACAAAGTGTCAAAACAGCTCCAGAAGCACAAGTTAGCTGTATAATCTATCTTCCAAAGCGCCCAAGGTCCATCCAGAGATTCAATACTGCACCAAGAGTATCCAAACATCCAGTGTGCAAGTGGAAGAAGGAAAAAGAACCGTAACCCAAGCATTTTTGCACATGTCATCCTAGAGCCCGTGAGGCAATGCCTTGCAGGGTGTGTTGCCAGAGACAAATGTCACAACACAAGCCTCCGCGACAGCTGTCCAGTGACAGCCTCTGCGACATGATGTTATAGCAGTTTCATAGAAGGTGGAACGAGCAAATATGATCCTTATCCCTTTCAATGGTGTCCCAGGTTAAGATGTCAATGGCTCGAGTTTGGGTCCAGGTGTACAGGCACTGAGTCCTGTCAGGTCAAGTCTCATCGAGTCTGGGTACCTGTTGGATTATTGGCCACAGGTTGTGTTGATACCCATTAGGGCCCACATGCTAAGATGGTCTGCTATTTTAAACCGTTCATATTCTCTTAACTAATACAAATAAACTATTATCCCATGATGACACTACTGTGATAATGCCAACCTTTGATTTTTAAAGTTGAATATGAGCCACTAAAAATCTTCTTTTCATTGTTCTAACTTCATATACGGATAGGTCACAGTCATCTGTCAATGTAAATTTCCTATGGTGGGCTATACAGCATAGAAGCACAACATGAATAGTTCAGATAATTGAAATAACTAAACATGTGACCTCGGTGGCTAGCAATAAAAGCTGGATTGTGAATGTGGCAGAGGCAAAACAATCTCTTTGAAGAGTGTAGATGAAACCCAGATCAACCAGTTGCATTTTCTTTGGAAAGCTGAGCCGCAAGAAAACTGACCAATAGGAGTGCAAATCCCCTATAAGGGTCTGCAACCCCTGTTTTGTGCAATGAGTAAAACACCCAACCTCTTTCGGGCCCTCCATGTTGTATATGTGAAATCACTACGTCCATCAGGTGTTAACCCTTAAGTTCACCGTATATAAAAAAAAATCAGCCTGATAGAAAACTCAGATGGCACACACCAATGGGAATAACCTAAGATTGTGCCCATACCCCTAGGTTCACATGTTGTGGCTTACTAGGTGTTGGATCAGGCTGATTTACATATATTCCCTTCATCGTGGTGATTCACATCCCGTAAATGGGTTTGATGAAAGATACCATGGTGGCCCCACAAACAAACCTACAACATGGTGGGCCCCAAAGAGCTTGGGCGTTTTATGTGCTTTGTAAGACGCTGCTGTCATGGTTTTGAATATTGATGTCAGGGGGCATATCAGCTAGGATGAAAAACAATATGATTAGAGTCGTGCATCAACATCAGCCTATATTGAACATATCAGCCCTATTCAATTGAAATTTTTTAAGCCAAAGAATTAAGGAAAAATATCAGAAAAGATAAACATGAGATATTCAAGAATCTATCTTCTTTTTTTTTTTCTTTTTTTTTTTTGTTGTTGTTGTAAATTTGACCTGTATATAATTGGTGTATCAGACCATTCTTTGATAAGTCTATTAGGTTTATTAGACCATTCTTTGATAAGAATGTTGTTTGTTAGACCTACTTTTTGAAAATCAACCAAATGGGCCCTAATTGAACACCAATCAAGCATGATTTGGTGATTGGGGCCCATTGCATTGAAATCCAATAAAAGGAATTTTAAAAAAAAAACATGAAAAACTGAACAATCACTTTTTCCCCCGACTTTTCCCATAGTGGTCTATTTCACTTAGATTCGTGGACTCCCACTCAAATATTTTATTTTAGACCCCAAAATAGGGCTAGATCTAGTCTAAAATGACTTTCTAAGTTTCCTCAATGGTTAAAATGAAAAAGGAAGAGGAGAACAACGAGTGAAAATTGGGGGAAAAAAAAAATGGCCTTTATGGGCTTATCGACCTCTATCGGCCATATCGATGTCGATACGCGTTGTACCGGCCAATACGGCCCGTTATAGGCTAACAATACCCTCTTAGGTGGACCATTTCAGCCCCGTATTGCATATTGTATCGGCTAATACAAATATGATACAGCCGTATCAGCCGATATGCTACCAATATTCAGAATCATGGCTGTTGTAGTGGATTCCAATCCCCCTTCTAATCCATCCTCATTGTATGCAGCCTACACACAGCTGACACATCTGGTAAGGTGAAGGTGCACTTAGTAAGGTGTAGCAACTCATCCACGGCATGTGGCATACATGTAGTTATCCAGGTACCCAATAGGTACCAAAGACAACCCTACCAAACCCAATTTTAAAATGGGTATGTTATTGTAGACCGACTTGATGAGGACATCACATCACGTACGCCTTTGCGTACGTATCAGAGGAGGCGACGGGCCCCAGTTTCTTTGTGGCTAGGTGAATATCCGTGTTCAAGACCCCATAGTGCATGAACGAGCATCTAGAAGACTCCACATTAGGAAGATGCATATGAGTTGCTTTAGGGAGTGATTTGGACAGTTGGATTTAAGAGACATGATGATCAGGCTGTTAAATCGCATGGATTCAATCATATGAGAAATATATGTTTTAGGATCTAGTTTATATTGGATTTGTGCTTTGGACACTTTATGAGTGGTTTCATATGTTTTTTCACTAGACTAAAGTTATTTTGGTTAAAAGTCATAAAACAGGGTCTATTTTGTAATTTCCAAAATTTCTTAAGACTATATAAAGAGAGTGCGGGGTTTGAAGCTCATTAATGGTTTTTGCTCATTTAAAAAAAAAAGAAGAAGAAGAAGAAGAAGAAAATTCTCTCTTTTATATTCTTCATGAGATGTGATGAAGTCTTCCATGTGATTTAGAAGAGAGATTGGTGCGAGGTCGATCTTCCATCAATGAGAGCGCGAGGTTCTTATCTATCCGCTTGGGTTCTTCTTTACAAGGTATTTTGTTGAAATCTCTTTAATTCTTCATCCCAAACCATCCAAAACTTTTCCCAACACCTTCCTTTCTTCTTCCTTATCATTTCCCTCAAAGGTTACAGACCAAACCCTATCCGACCGGACTCCCACACGTGTAATGGTACGGCCACATGTGTGAGCCCACGGGCTGGTCCGTATGGCCACATCTCTATTCCCCCTTGCATCTTTGAACATTCCCTCCAAAACCCCATCTTCCGTTGTCCAAAACCCTAACCCTAACCCTAAAATCCCAAATCCCCCAAATTACCCCCAATTCCCAAACCCTAGATCTTCAAATCCTTCAATTAACCTAAAATCCATAATTTTCCTACATCCAAAACCCTAATTCCCACCTCCCAATACCTAAATCCTTTAATCCCTTTATTCAATTCCACACTTTAACCATAATCTCACCTTGTCTCCAAACTTTCCTAACCCTAGCTTCACCCACACCCAAATCTAGTAAAACCTAGGTAGTATACTAGTATTAGACCTTCCCCTTTAAAAAAGGCCTAACCCTATGCTATTTGGATGTTTCTACATCCATTAAAACCTAGTTTCTCATGCTTAATGGTCTTGTAGGATGATGCTCGGCAAATTAGGCATAAACTATGCATGTTTTCCTCTTAGAATCTTGATATTTGTGATGATGTTAGTAAGATTTGTAGTTTTTGTTAATTAATTTAAATTTGATCTTTCACATTATTTGATTTCATGAATTGAGCATCACGACTCAACCCAATTTCTAAAGTGTGTCTAAAAATGGTCTTAAGCCAAGAGGAACAATATAAAAGGATGGTGGTGATTGGTGGAATCTTCTCATCGGTCGAGGTTCGGATTTGTATGCAAGACCAGCAACACTTTTGAAGCAGAAGGTGAGGGACAAAACAAGCTTGTCAATGCCCATGGTGGCCCTCAAGAAGCTGGAAATTTTGAAGACAACGGAAATCCTAGTGTGCCGAAAACCACGGGTAAAAATGAGAACACCCCCTATGCATTCAGAGTCGTTCCTGCTCATGGACTACGTTAAGGCAATAGAATGAATAAAAGAGAGCCTTACTCTCACATAGTTCCCACTCTAGAGTGCAAATCACCTAACCGAGGAGCGATTCCTTGAGGGTAGATGGGCTAGAGTAACTATCGGGATCTCATCGAGTGTCCTGCCAACATGTGGATCAATGACTCTTCTAAGGATGACAAAGAGAAAGCCACCTTCAATGTTAACATGGCCTCTATATCCGACCAACCCACCGAAGAAGGCAAAAGATAACCTAACGGAACTAAGGTTTCTGCTGTGAGTTCCGAATAGGAGATCAATCAAATTAAGACCCATTGTCCATCGACTCCTCAAGAAGTCGACAAGATTAAAAAAAGAAAAGAAAAGAGGGATGAATTATCTTAAGAATTACAACACACAAACATCTTTTCAAGCTGTAAAATTGTTGAGGGTCAAATATTGCATATTAGACCCCAATTATTACCTGATTTTACGAACATGATAATGCTTAACATCCTATTTTAATCGTATTTTTGTTGCAATGTGAATTTAAAGAGCTTGGACTGAAAAGGGTATTAAAAGTATGAATTTAACGCTCTAAAATCACCAAGGCAAGGGACGGACCCCAGGGGACCAAGATCGAGGAATTTACACGCCAAATATTTGAGAAGATCAAGTGATTGGGTTTAAACGGGAATAAAAGTCGTCTAGAATGCAAGACCATAGGGTTCCCACCATCTGTTCGGCTCGAAACTTTATATCTGGCTTGAGGACCATAAATTAACCGTACACATCAAAATTCAGCCCTTGGATTAGTATATAAGTGACCTGATGGGCAAGATCAGACAATAACCATTAAGAAAGCATCTTGGACATCCTTGGGAGATCGGGACCCAAACTGAACCGATGGAAAGAACATGAAAAACAATGGATATCCGCCAAATTTCAAGGCGTTTGGACGGTGTACTCTAACATAACTAATGCCGGAAGGTGATTGAAGAATTGATGGCAATTTGGTAAATAAAACTAGCACCATGCATGGCACTGTTCAACCAATACCAGATTTAACGGTGAGTGTCAATTTCCACTTATTTAGATGGTGCGGCCCACCTGATTTACGAAACTTCCTTATCTTTTACCCCGTGTCATAACCTAGAGGGACAGACAGTGAACGGAGTGGATTGCTTACCAAACATCACAGTGGACCCCACCTGATGCTACGACCAATATGTGCCAATGTTACGTTGCCTCAACAGGCACGTTAAAGCGTTGATACGGTCGGATTGTCAAATGTGTTGTGGCCCACCTAAGACTCAGATTTGTCCCATATTTGACGCCATTGTTGGGCATGACCTTGCAAATCCAATGGAAGGAGTGGATTTTGAAGACATCTGAGATCGTGGGCCCCACCAACTACGCAGATGGGCCCTCGTTCGCAGCAAACGGAATCAACGAGGAAACCGGAACAATCGGGATTTCCTCACCGTAACGTGATCGGGCATTGGATCCAGGCCTCGATCCGAGCCGTTCAAAAGCTTGGGAATGGGATTTAGACCCTACCCACGTTGGCTGAAATCTGAGAAAAGGAGTTGCAGCTCATGCCAACTCCTTCTGCGCAGAAACAGGATGCGTAAAGAAGTCCGTCGACCCTCTTTCGTAAGCGTAAACTGCCTTAAGCAGGAAAGATCTAAAGACCGACTCCCACCGACACGACCGACCCTGGTGCCTATATAAAAGAAAGAGAAGAGAGAGAGCAGGGGTATCCAAGTGGGCCGCCGTGGAGGGAAGGTAGAGAGAGAGAGAGAGAGAGAGAGAGAGAGAGAGAGAGAGAGAGAGAGAGAGAGAGAGAGAGAGAGGAAGTGTGGAGCGTGGCTACCTTTAGAGAGTTCTTTTTTTTTCCCCTTTCTTTAATTGTTTTTCTCTATGCTTTTATTAAGATTTTTAGTTTAATTATGGTAGTGATTGGCTAAACCTCTTAGCTAGGGCTAAGAGGTAGGGCTGTTCACGAGTCAAGCTAGCTCAAAAAGCTCGCTCGACTCGGCTCGAGTCAGCTCGGATTGACTTGGCTTGAATGGCCGATTCGAGCCGAGCCAAGCTAATTATTTGAAGCTCGAGTTGAGTTCAAGCCAAGTTCGACCAGGGGGCATTTCAACTCGACTTGACTCGAAGCTCGAACTCGAGCTCGACTCGGCTTGATTAATAAATATATTATATTATATATATATATATTAATATAAGTTTTAAGTTTAAACTTACAAATAAAAAAATAAAAAACAAACCCTAGAGTCTCTACTCGACCGCACGCACCCCCTTCCCTTTCCCTTTCTTCTCTTTCTCTGCCCACTGCCAGCCGCATGCCCGCCCCGACCACCACCACCAGTTTTCATTTCAGCTCCACAATAGTATGATTTCAATCTCTTGAGATCTACTTCTTAGGCAAGAAACCCAAGAAATTCGAGATGGGTTCTTCTCAGATTTGTTAGAGCTTCCAGGAAATCCAATGATCTTATTGGATAGAGCTCTTTACTTGGATTTTTGATCTGTGTTCTGCTCTGTTTCTTTTTTAGTACTTGGATTTCTGCTAGTGGAAGAAGATCAAGAACAGATCGGTTCTTATAGGTTTCCTCATCCGATTCGAAGCTTTGTTTGGTTTTTTCATCGGGTTTTGCTTTGATTCTCTTAAGATTTTTGAATTTTTCATCAATGGAGGAGGATCAAGAACAGAATCCATTACTCTCTCACCCAACAAGCTCGAGCTCGACTCGAGGTAAACTCGACTCGACTCGAACCACTAGCTCGACTCGAACTCGACTCAACAGCTTTGGCAAACAAGCCAAGCTTCAATGTTGAGCTCGAGGCCAAGCTCGAGCTCGAACTCGAGTACATCATGGACAAGCTAAGCCAAGCTTGGCCCACCTTAACTCGACTCGGCTCGAAGCCCACCTCTACTAAGAGGCGAAGCTTGTAGTATGATTGGGATGTTTGCTTGGGTTTTGATTCATGTTTTGTTGAACTCTTTTGGATTCTAGTTTGATTATGAAGGTATACTTTTAGTTTTTAATGGTTTGTTGTGACTTAAATTACAATAGATCTGCAATAACTTTAAGTATGTTCTTTCCACTATTGAGATTGTGAAATTAGTAGGACCTGTTGTTCACCATCGTCCCATGGGCATGGTAGGGTGACGGAATCCTTCCTAACTTTCACAATTCTCTTGTGATTGGCTGTGAGATTGGTAAATTGTTGTTGTTTGCCATAGTCTCTTGGGCATGGTTAGGTGACAGGATCACTTCCAAATCTTCACCACTCTTATCTATTGATGATTAGATCCACGAGAAGTTCAGAGATCTGACAAATCTCTTCTTACCAATTGGATAGGATAGGACTCTGATTCCAGTTGTTTCCTTGAATCGTTGCAAGGTGGTTTCCCTAATTTTTACAAGTGGATCCTTGGCACCCTAGTTTCCCATCTTTGAAATTTCCAAATTTTAGTTAATTAAATTCACAATTATTCCCTTAATTTTCCCTGATTTAGTTTACATCTTCGCCTAGTTCTAGTTCGAGTTACTTTCAGATTATGTACAAGTTTCAGTCCCTGTGGATTTGACCTCGATCTTATCGAGATTATTACTACATCACAACCCTATACTTGGGGTGTGAACAAAAATGTGCAAAAGTTCTACCAAGAGAAGGAAAAAAAAAAAAGGAAAAGAAAAAGAAGAAAACTTAGCAAGCCTCAATGCGTCTGTTAATTACCATTTGTGAGATCACTTAGCAAATGTCCCTACCTTAATGCAGGGGCATTTTCACACCGGGCTCGAGTGAGGTTGCCTGTGGGATGCAGGGGCACACTCGGGGTGGGCGGGGCCCACGAGGGAGGTCTCGTGTTCGAGACTCCTCACCGGGGATGATTAATGCAAGGGCATTTCACATCGGGCTCGAGTGGGGTAGCTTGTGGGATGCGGGGACACACTCGGGGTGGGTGGCTCATGTGAGGCGGTACCCATGTGATTTGGGGCCCACGAGGGGGATTTGGATGAGGTCCTAACCCATGAGATGTGGGGCCTGGGCAATGAGATAAAGGGATTAATTCGCCATACTCTAACGGTTCGAGCTTTTAGAGCAAGTGGTTAATTGTCCTGCATCATACCCGGTTATCTGTGTGACTTGTTATGTCTATCCCTTGAAATCCAAAAAATCCATTGATGAAATATTGCCAAACGCCAAAAATATATTCCCCATGTGCACCAAGTCAAAGTCAATAAAAGATCTGCAAGGAATGCCTCACGATGCAAGCACTCAAAGCAGCCAACATCACCTTCACTGTTGAGGACATGTTGTTGGGAACTTTAAAGCACAATAGGCCCCTAAATCTTACAAGTTAAGACTTATATTGAATTGATGCTAAACTCTACAATGATGGCCTTGATGAGGATCACTCTGCTATCCTGTAGCAGGTAGCTGCTCCTAAGGTTGCACCACAAAAAAATACACGATTGCTACAAATAGCCAGCCCACTCTATGAAGCCAAGGCAGAAAGGGAAGCCTCGTATGGCATCTGAAGCCCCTCTAACCATTGACAAGGACATATACCATCAATGTGGTCACTACGGAGCTTCCCTCAAAAGACGAGGATGGGGATGAGCTACTGTGGTAAGACTAGCACTCCTCAAGTCGCTGCTCTTGCCAGCTGCACACCTCAACCCCCAAGCTAAAGACCTGCAATGTGCAACTTTCGTTGTCCCAATCAAGAGGAGAAAAGACCCAGACACTTTCCATCTGGTCACTCAAAGCTATTGACAGGTCCTTGAATCGAGCAGGAATGATGAGAGGCCAAACGTTGAAAAACCAGGGCCCTATCTCCAAAAAAATAATGTTGGATGTGGGCTGTCATATTGAAGATCTGATTGACCTAAATCCCTGATGATAAATCTAATGTAAGGTTTGGTTTGTTTAGCTTGAAACACATAAAAAGTTCAAGTTTCAAAACTAGAGAACAAGACTGCTTTAACACAAGAATTCACATCAACATGTTCAACATGCATGATTCCTTACGTGAGTTATGAGAACAAAGAGGCAATGTCCACAAGTTATGATGTAAAAAGCATGCAATCTAAGTTGTAAATTGTAGTTCCAAAGAAAGTATCATAAAGCATGCCAGAGAGTGAGGAAATGACAGCTCTCAAAAAAATTAGCCTCAAAAAAGAAAAAAAAAAAACACGATACATGTTTATATTTAATAAAATATCGGAATAAATTTATTTGATAATTTTGTTAACAGAAACATAGATGAAATCATTATAGACAATCTAGAGATAGTTGATGGTAGGAGCAAGAGGAGATTTTGAAGTTCGACCAAGATTCCTGAGGGAAGGAAACACCTTGAATGTAATATTCCTACTGTTAATGCTCGAAGACAAAAAGAAACATCTTTTTCACCAATGTGAGATCATTGATTAAGGTAACAAACATGAAGCACCACAATATTCATACATTAGACATGAGACAATTAATGGTGCACAGATTTGTGAAATTACCTCGGTGACTTTGGATATTCAAGACTCATAAGTGGTGATGTTAGTAGTGTTTATCAAGAATGGTGATCAGAGAAATTTAGAAATATGACAAACCAGAACAAAAATTATCCTTCTATAAGAAGTTAGCTGAAGGTATTGCAAATACAACACTTCTGACTATTACTTAAAGAACTAATGAATCGAGTCATCAAAAAAGCAAATAACCATGACATTATGCTCTTTACAGTTTCATGGGACAACAAAAAGAAAAGAAAAGTCAAGAGAGTGCCAAATTCTCAACCCTTACCTATTTTTGCTTATGAACTCATGAAGGGCTATCTGTTCAACTACTTTCCTTTTTCTTTTAATATTAATGAGCAAATGGCCTTTGCCTTGGTCATCACTTATGTTGAGTAGTTGTTGGTTAGTATAGGATAAAATAATCTTAGTTATTTGTGTGACAACCATGGCTCTTTGTTGAATTATGAAAATTGTCTTGTGAATTTTTTCTAACATGAAAAATCATTCTTACGTACTGTTTAGTTTTTTATTTACCACTTTCTTTTTATACAATAAGATTTCAAAAAATGCTGATATCTTTCTAACACCATCAGCCAATTTCTGTTATGGTGAGTCTAGATCTGAATCTGTTAGTCTAGCATGATTGGTCTTTTTTTCGGTTCCCCATGCTGTTGTTCTTGATAAACACTTCCAACTCTCATGGATGCATGCAGCTCTCATGGATAATGAATGAAGAGGTTTGCTAAGCGCACATGGATGCATGCTAAGTGCACGTGTGTTAATCTAGCATGATTGGTCTTTTTTCAGTTCCCCACATCGTCATTCTTCATAAACACTTCCAACTCCCATGAATGCATGCTGATCTCGTGGATAATGACTGAAGAGGTTTGCTAAGTGCACATGTGGGCAATAAAGCTCATGTACACGCCACACCTGTGCCACCATGGCTCATAGGTGCAAGATCCAATCCATCCATCAGGTTGGTCCGGACCTTCCCATTTTTTCCAAAAATAAATCTGGTCCACTCAGCATGTAGGCCCGTGTTGGAAACAGGTGGATGGATTAGAAAACTTCAGCCAGGTTTTTAATACCTGTAAATTTGTTTTGCTAACTGTGGCCCACATGACCAGTGGATCAAACTGATTGTTGAACTAGCACATCAATATAGTGGTATTGTTCTGTTGGATGGATTGGACCTCGGACCTATTGTGCCATGCTGGCACATGTGTCGCGTGTACATGAGCTTTACTGCACATGCATGTGGGCTTAGCAAAGTCATGAATGACTTTAGTAGAACTACTAATCTATTAGTGTTATTCTTCTTATCCTTTATTGATCATGAAATGTTAGTAGAGTGTGCACCCCATTTTAATGTCTTGACTTATTTTCACAATGAACAACACTAATATGTATTCTATCTTCTCATAAACTTAGCAGATTTATGGATATATCCCAGAACTCTTTTTTTTTTTCCCCTTTTGAAGGATGATGTACCGGAATGCTCATGGTGTTGTTAATGCGTTCATGCATCTGCATTTTGGAGAAGCAGTTCCTTTTGGCGCTTCACACAAAATGGGATGCAGGGGTGTAAACTCCTAGAAATGGGGACAACATAACAGCTTTGATCCATGCAGTTCATGTGGGGGATAAGCCGTCCACTAATGTGTTGTGGATGTTTCAAACCAGCCATTATATATGGTAGCTTACAATTTATCTCGTTCTCATTTCATCTAATTCACTTGCAAAGATAATAGCTTTTGAATGTGGATAGGCTACAATTACGTATCAAAATCCTCAATTCCACCGCTACACAAGTCTTCAACTTCAGAGTAATTACATGTGATAAAAAAAAATTCAAGCAATACAATGTCTACAAAACATCAGTAGTGTATATGTCTGAATCTCTATTTACTAGTTGCAGAGTTGAATTTCGACAGAAGAGGCTATTTTAATCTACAAATGGCCCTTCAAACATTTTACATGCATTGTCTCCATGTAGTAGAAGCAGCAACATTCATATAAAACATCTCCATTTAAACGATTGTGTTTTGCTAAAGAGCAATTATATGATACTCGACATGAGGATCGAGGATCGGGTCTTCAGGGCTCAACCCGCACAAGTGGAGCAATAGTCTACTGATAAAAAATGTTGCTCTGATGAGCCCCGCCATGGATGGACGTGGCTGAAAAATCTCCCAGATCGAAAAATCTTAGCCATCCAACTTTAGGCCTTCTATCCATTGAATGTGGACAATTGTTGCATATTTTTTCTTCACCATCCATTTATAGGCCTGCAAATAGAAGGCATGGTTCATTCATGGCGGCGCCCACCAAATCAGCGGTCTTGATCACATGACCGTGGACCCCAATTGTTTCGACAGAAAATCCGATGATTTTTTACATATCCTAACTACGAGGATTGTATTATTCCACTCAGCCAAATGTAGAGATCTCACTATATCAATATAAGAAACTAGATACAGTCAAGACACTGACTCCTAACCAAACCCAAATAATTGCGAAAATAACAACGAATACTCATTTCAAAACATTAAAAACAAAATTCAAAAAAAAAAAAAAAATCAAAATCAAAATCAAATTCTACAAAAACCAATTCTCAGATTAAGATAGCCATTGTAAGCTGCACAAGTAGATGCTAAGTTGCTGCAAAGTATATCAAAATTGCCATGAAAAGGACCAAACGAAAAAAACCAACCTACTACATTGTTGACAGAACCTCTGTTCGATGCCATTGACAATAACTTTTGCGGTCTTCGAGTGAATCTCACAGACTCTATGTCGCTTGTGGTAATCCTTCGAGGAGCTAAGATCCATATTACATCCATGAACTTGGCAAAAAGGAGTGTGACCATTCAAACTCGCCGAGCGAGCTCTCTTCGTCACTGGCATTGGCGACACAATTGATGACAATGCCCTTACCTCTTTTGAGGATTTACCAGTCATGCCATCTCTAGAATCGGCTAACCTCCCTAGCTTCAAGTCAATGAGCGACGAATCCCGACAATTAGAATCAATGACGGAGACCTCTCCAAAAAACGCATTTGGGCTAACCAAATGAGAGGAAGAAGAAGCCACTCTTCCATTACTGGTCTTACTACTTGAAAACCCACTAATTGGGTCATCAAGAAGTGATTTTCTTACGTTGCCTGTAAAACCTAGTTCCATGAATCCTTGGTTGTCGACTGGCACAGCATTTTGGTAATTGCTAGGACCTTTGAAGTCCCAACCAGTAAACACTTTTCTAGTTCTTGAAATAGAATCATTAGTGGGAACCATTTCATCAGATAACATGAAACCTCCCTTCCCTTCGGAACCATAGCACCAAGAGTCCATCACGTAGAAGAAAAGAAAGCATTAAACTTGCAGAATTTCTCTGAAGACCCACCAGAATTGATACAAGCAAACCATCGTTTTTTTGCTCCTTACCCTTGCTAGAAATTTCGATACCTGTAAAAGCCAAATGATCAAAACTAGGAAAACACATGAAAGAATGAAAACCCAGAAACAGGAAAGCATGAATCTTAGGGAATCTGCACACCTTGACTCAAAGAAATAAGCTATGTAATCAGTTGAAATTTTCAATGCCTGCAAAACCAAATGATATAATAAAGAAAACCCATTAAAGAATCTTCACAGTCAAAGCTCCAAGACTCTGTTAAAGAACAAAAACACAGAAACCCACAAGCATGAAAGTAACCCAAAAAAAAAAAAAAAACAAACAAACATGTCAATTTAAAGAACAAAACAATGTATTCTCTTCTATGCAGTCCATAAACAATACGAATTTTCAAATCCTTGAGTACCCAAATGTGAAGAAAACAAGAACCAATTAAAGAAAGAGAAAAACTCTGTGGGGAAAAAGAAGAAGAAAGCAATCGAAGTAGCAGAAAACCTCCAAAAAAATCATCTCAATTCAAGCAAGGAATCTCTCTCTCTCTCTCTCTCTCTCTCTCTCTCTCTCTCTCTCTCATGAAAAATTTCAATCTACATGAACCCAGTAAAAAGAAAAAAAATCTACAGCAATAAGAGGTTTAATTTCAATCTACATGAACCCAGTAAAAAAGGAAAAAAATCTACAGCAATAAGAGGTTTAATTTCAATCTACATGAACCCAAGTAAAAAAGGGGAAAAAAAAAAAATTACAGCAATAAGATGTTTAATTTCAATCTACATGAAGCCAAGTAAAAAAGGAAAAATAAATAAATCTACAGCAATAAGAGGTTTTTCTCATTTTCTTTTATCTCTGCCTAAAACTATGAAAAAAAAATTCAACCTACATGAACCCAAGTAAAAAAGAAGAAAAAGAAAAAACTCTACAGCAATAAGAGGTTTTTCTCTTTTTTCCTTTCTCTCTGCCCAAAACCAGTGAAAATTTTTCAATGGTCATGAAACCAACAAAGCAAAGCAAGAAAAACACTAAAAGAAAAAGATTATTAAAAAAAAAAAAAAAAAAAAACCGAAGTTGCAAAAATTCACCACAATTCAAGAAAGAAATCTCTGTTTCCTCATCTCTCTACCTAAAATCAAAGAAAATTTTCAATGTGTATAAACCCAAGTAAAAAAAAAAAAAAAAAAAAAATGAAGGAAAAAGCCAGTAAGGAAAAGGACACGCAAATTAAGAAAAAACACAGCTTAAGTTCCAGGAAGAAACCTCTCTTTCTTCATCTCTCTATCATATCCAAGACAAACCAATAAAAAGGGAAAAACCAGAAAGAAAAGGAAACCAAAGTTGGAAAAAAAAATAAAAAAAACTCGCTTAAATTCAAACAAGAAAAACAAGTCTCTCTCCAAATCTAAGTATTTTTCAATTCAGAAATAAAGCAACATCAAAGCTGCCTAAAATCTCCGAAAATTCGCCTCAATTCAAACAAGAAGCCTCTCTCTCTCTCTCTCTCTCTCTCTCTCACACACACACACACACACACACACACACACAACAAACCACTCAGTCTTTCTCTCTTTACTACCCGAAAACCACTCAATTTTTGAATGCAAATAAAAACCCAAGTCAGAAAAAGCAAGAAAAACACAGAAATGAAAAGATCATTTAAGTTGCAGAAAAAAAAAAAAAAAAAAAAAAAAAAAGAAAAAAAATACCCACCTCAATTCAGGCAAAAAACATCTCTCTCTCTCTCTCTCTCTCTCTCTCTCTCTCTCTCTCTATCTATCTATCTATTTAAAGAAAAGAATCAGTTATTTCTTCAATGTAAATGAGCTAAATTTGAAAGTAAGAAATCAAAGAATAAAATACCCATTTCAGATAAGGAGTCGGAGAAAGCAGAGAAAGGAGTTTCGTAGTGTGAGTAGAAGAAAAACCGCCAGTGATATGAATAGCGGTTTTGTATTACCAGAGTTGAATGTGATGGTGGTTTTGGTGTGTGATGAAGGTGGAGCAGAGACAGTGAAGCGAAGTCGACATGTTTTCCATGAAACGGCATGTCGTCGCCTTTTTGTAGAGAGAGAGAGGCCCATTACCTCTAGTGGGTCCCACTCCTTTGACCGTTTTAGTAGTCCGCGGACTACCTCATTCTCCACCCTTCATGGCCCACCTACTTTTGTTATCAGGATCATTCATCTATTGGCCTGGTTTCCACTCTTTTGAGTGAGCAGAGAGAAAGCAAATTACACGTAGTGGGTCCCACTCCTTTGATCGGTTTACTGGTCTGCGGACTACCTGATTCTCCACCGTTTATGGGCCAACGTTCATCTACTGGCCTGTGTCCCACTCTCTTGGAGCGAGTGAGTGAGAGAGAAAATTACATGTGGTAGTAGGCGGACTACCTGATTCTCCGCCCTTCATGGTCCACCAACATTTGTTGCGAGAACTGTTGGCGTGAGTCGCATTCTCGAGTGAGAGAAAATCAAACTACATGGAGTGGTACCACTCCTTGGTTTAGTGATCCGCGGACTACCTGATTCTCTAACGTTAATGGGCCCACCCATTACGTTATAAGGATAGTTCATCTATTAGTACCCTGGTCCCACTACTCTAAGAAAGAGAGGGCAAATTACCGTTGATAGATGTCTTAAATCTGTAAATTATGTATTTGTTGAGGACATGTTCGATGCTATCGACAGGCTTCTATGTATCGAAGTCGGCTCCGTGCCATTGAGATCTTTTGGAATAAATTGGTTTGATTGTTGGACATTTTGGTGTCCTTTACGATGTTATCATTAATATCCAAATTTTTATATTTAATCGCTGGATTGTTTTGGTATTTTTTTGATACATCGAAGTAGTTTCGATATCATCAAAAGTAAGGGGTGTACACGAACCGAGCTAGCTTGGTTAGCTCGCTCGACTCGACTCGAAAAAGCTCGATTCGACTTGGTTTGAAGCTGAGTTCGAGCCGAGCCGAGCTGATTTTTTGAGCTCGAAAATGAGTTCGAGTCGAGTTCGCGCAGGCCCCAACTCGACTCGACTCGGATCTAATTCAGCTTATATCGAACTCGGATCAAACCAGTTCGGTGACTCGATTACTTTGCCATTGATGTTGCTCACCAACTGTTTGATAAAAATGACTCAACGAAATGTGGTTGGTGGTAAGAATGTATGTACATGAAACAAATGCCCTTTTACTCTTTGTTTTTCTTGGTTTTTATGTTGCTTAGAATGTATTTGAGAAAATACCTGTAAAATTATTGTTTCTATTTATAAAATAGTGGGGTTTTAAAGTTGCAATTCAGGTATTTGTGGAAATGCCTCAATGACAAACTCGGCTCGAACTCGGCCCGAGCTGCTGACTGAACCAAGTCGAGCTAGCTAGTCAGGCTTGAGGACCGAACTGAGCCGAGTTCGAGCTGAGGTCAGCCAATGGCCGAGCCGAGTCGAGCTGAAGCCAGATCGACTCAATTCAACTCGATGTACACCCCTAATCAAAAGTTAAGTTTCAATGACATCGAAATATGTACATCGAACGATTCTGTATAGATTTTTACAAATACCGTGAATTTTTCTTGTAAGGATTTTTCTATAATAAATTTAGAGTGTTTGCGTTGTGCTTGCTTGGTGTGATTGGATTACTTCACTTATTCATCTTCAAGTACTTCCGTAGTGCCCCCAACAATTACATGGAATGAGTCCCACTCTTTTGGCTGTTTTGTAGTATGCAAACTACCTGATTCTCCACCCTTCATGACCCCTCACATTTGTTACGAGGTTCATTCATCTAGTGGCCTGAGTCCCACTCTTTTGGGTGAGAGAGAGAGAGAGAGCAAATTACATGTAGGCGGTCTCACTTCTTTGATCGGTTTAGTGGTCCGGCGGATTACATGATTCTCCACCTTTCATGGGCCACCTGGGAATGTTATCAGGATCGTTCATCTATGGGCATGGATCCCACATTTTGATGGCTATAGTATGCTTGATTCTCCACCGTTCATGGGCCCACATTGTGATCAGGATGGTTCATCTGTTTGCCAGGGTCCCACTTCACTCTTTTGAGAGATGGAGAGAGCAAATTACATGTAGTGGGTCCCACTCCTTTGATTTTTTAGTAACATACAGACTGCCTGATTCTCCACCGTTCGTAGGCAAACATATTAACGGTAGTCCGCAGTGCCACCTGATTCTCCAGCACTCACGATGAGCCTGCTAAGCGACAATGACGGTTCAACTGCTGGCCAGACTATAGGTAGCCATTGACTTTTTGGCTGATTGAATGTGAACCGTTGGAATCTCTTAGTTTTGATAGTCCATTTTGAAAACGATGGTAGGAGTGACTTATCTTTCAATAGGTCCAATTAAGTGATCTGGACCGTTCATCCGGGTAGGCATGCCATGGACGGCCTACACAGAAAATATCTCCCACTTTGGACATTCTCAACCGTCCAGATGTGAACGGCTGGGGGCATCTAGTATGATCTTACATTTGCAGACCATGGTAGGGCCCACTTATCCTTTGATTACTGGGCCCCACCAAAACCATTCATCCCTTTAGCCGTTGTACTGTAAATGTTCAATACTAACCGTTAGGATTTCAAGCTCTGGTACCACATTTGCAGTTCTTAGGACAATAGATATGCAGTTCAAATGGCCAACGGTGGTGGGCCCCACATAGGTTGGCAGCTACGAGAGCTACGAATTTGAGTGCTCCCGCAGGATACTGTCCTTTTCTGCCAAATCTCCTGCCTTTGAGTCTCCATTGGTTTGGGGAGAATCACATGTACAGTGCGGACGGGAGAGAAAATTGGTACATTTCAACTATGACTAAAATACCCCTCACCCGTTTCTAAGGGAATGTTGTGTTTTTTATTATTACTTGTTAATGTCCGAAATTTGGATTTTTATAAATTACTTCCCTATTCTGGCAGGATTTACATTTCGGTACATTTTTAAAAAGCTTTTCAATAAGCTACCCTAGAAGTTTAGATAATTATCACTTACATAGAGCTGTACACAGCCGAACTTGGCAAAGCTTAGCTCGGTTCGGCTGGTGGCTAACCCCAGCTCGAACTCGGCTTGGCTTGGTCCTTGAGCCTATCCAACTAGTTCGGCTCGGTTCAGCCAACAGCTTGGGTCAGTTGGAGCATGTGCGGTGTTTTCTCAAACACGTATAATGCATCTTCAATTTCTCAAAAAATATAAAACAATAACAATATTTGTACAGGTATTTCATTAAACACCGAGGAGCAGTATCAAAATCAAACATCTGACAAGCATCATCAAAATCAAACACCCGGTGTATCCATTCCTTCCTCTCCAACACTTTGTTAAGTCATTTCATCAAACACTCGGTGAGCAACATCCATATCAAAATACTTGAGTCATCGAACTGATTCGATATGAGCCAGTTCGAGTTGAGGTTCGATCTAAGTCGAGTCGAGCTCGGGCAAGCTTGAACTCGGTTGAAATTTTTTCGAGCTCCAATAACCAACTCGAGTCGGTCCAAATTCAATTTCGAGCCAAGGCAAGTCAAGCCTTTTCGGTTGAATCGAGTGAGCCAACCGAGCTAACGCGACTCGTGTACAACTCTACACTTACATACCTCTGTTAAAGAAATCTAATGGTAGTTAGATTAATTAAGTGATATTTTAGACTGATCTATCTTTGTGTGGGCCAATGACTTGGATGGATTTGCCTTTTGCAGGGTGAGGCATTTGTACGGTTGGAAAATCCCAAAAAGACTTCTTTTTGGCAGGTCACTTTTGCTAACTTAGATAATGTGGGTAGAACTTTCATAAGATCCACTCTGTCCATTGAGTAATCCATCTTAGTCTTGTCCCGATACTTAAAAATTGCTACGATCTAAAACTCAAGTGGGCCACACCTTGAGAAATGGTTGGAATTGGCATGCCCACCGTTAGTTTTGTGTAGGGTCCGTCGTATGTTTATATACCATCTAATCTATTTATCTGATGTGCCTCATCAGATGTAATAATTAGCCAAAAGCCACATGATTCCAAAACTCAAGTGGGCCATACCTATAAATTTCATAGTTTTATGTATACTTTTATATTGATGGCCCACCTAAGTGTTAGATGAGCATGAGGTTTGATATCAAGGCCAAAATAGGATGGTCTACCTAATGGACAGGTTGAATTTCTTGAACATTAAGGGTCTGTTTGGCTGAGCGGATTAAGAGGGATTAGGAGGGATGGGATCGTTATATCCCATTCATCCATCTCATGTGTTTGTTTGGGCTAGCATATATCCCACGGGATTTGAGATTTTTCTGGTCATTTGGTCTTGCCGCTGAGGGGTTGCGAAATCCCTCTTGGATCGCTACCATCCCTCGCTGCGTCCTCGAGCCCATCCCATGGGGTTTTCTCCCATCCAGTCGTACGGAACGACGGGATGGAAAATTTCAAATGGATGTGAAGGCACTTGAAATGGCGGGAGCGAAAATTTCTGGGGAGAACAAGTATGTCTACAAATACCCGGGTCATGGTGGTCGCCTTCCTCCCTATGAGTTTGAACTAACCCATTTCGGCCAAGGTACGCCTCCCTCTCCGTCTGAATTGAAGCTTCCTTGTATACCTCTTTGCTAATCTCAGTTGTATTTCGTCTATTGATTTCACTGTTGATGCTTTCCTGATGGGTTGATTGCTTCATACATGTTGGTCCGACTACCATTTTCTGCTAGAAATTGGGGGTTTTGCTTCCTACATGTTGTGATCCCCTGTTATGAAAATTAAAATGTTATCCGAACTTCTATTTTGAGAGATTTCACTGTTGATGCTTTCCTAATGGGGGTTTTGCTCCCTGCATATTCATCCGACTACGGATTGATACTAGAAATTGGAGGTTTTACTTCCAACATGTTGTGATCTCTTGTTTTGAAAATTACAAGGGAATTTAGAGTTTTTATTTGAGGGATTTCACTGTTGATGCTATCCTAATGATGATTTTGCTTTATGCATGTTGGTTCGACTAGGGATTTATGCTATAATTTGGGGGTTGTGCTATCTGCATGTTTTGATTATCATGTTCCGTTCATTATAATGTCTGTTGGAGTTTTTTTTTAGGTATTTTTGGGAGTCCGACTACGGATTGATGCCACAAACTGGGGGATTTTAATTCTAAGATGGGGCCCTGCTTGTTACGATTCTTAGGCCTTTTGATTTATTTTCGAAATGATTTTTAAGCTTCTAATGTGTGAGCAATCTGTTAGGCCGTTAAGCGCTTATGGCTTGTTACATTTCATTAGGTATAGAAATCAGTTACTATTTATCAATCAATTTACTTGTTCACATATATATGACAGTTACTATCTCTCTTGTTTTTTCCTACAACATACCTCACTTAAGGTAAACTAGCCTGGCTTTGTCTTTAGTTGGTCCTCTATGATGTTTCCTTAGTTGATTATATTGATGTAAAGATCTTCACCATGTGATGCTGCCAATTGACTTGAATCTGTAGATCAGTGTAAACAAAGAGCCCCACCTGGATGAAGGGATCAGATAATAACCCAAGCTGTTGAAAAATTAGGTGGCCCAAATCACTTAAATATTAAGTTATTTGATGGTCGTACATTGCTCCGCGATAACTTTGGTGATGCAGGGGTTGGGTCGGTCTGACAGGGAGTGGTCCATCGTTCTTTTGATCTATTTTTTTGTGGGAATGTAATAACTTATTTATTCATTGATTATGGTTTTTTTTTTGGATTGATACAATTGGTATACAGTGTATACCAATTTGAATGGTGTGGCAATACTTTACTTTTGTAGTTTAATATATTTAATATATGTGGTTCCACATGCTTGTTGTGTGCACAACTTTGCAGATAGAGCTACACACATCGTTTGGACAAAGGGTACGTAGTAACAAAATTTGAAATTTAGATCCTTTGATTGTATTTTTATTTATCGTGGGACAATTTTGCGTAATTTGTAAGCATGATCCTATTCCTATACACGAATCTCATGCCAATAATGGACATGTCAATGCAGATGGTAAAAGAGAAGTATTACGTTGTGCTCGTGGGCCGTCGATCGAGCATTTATCAGATGTGGGACGATGCTAGGTTGGAGGTAAAGGGATTCAGCGGAGGGAGACACCGGGCATTCAAGAATTGGAGGGAAGCTATTTTGTGCTGTGAGAGTTACTTCGGTGGGACTAGTGCACAGTCGAGGCTTGCTACAGAATCTCATGCAGTTCATGTCGCCGCATATTCAGACGAGGTTGACATCTATCATTCGTCAACTTCGTCTATCCAACGGATGACCCGGGCCATAGTTTCTAGGGCCACGATGACTGATGATCCTGCCCCATCATTTGGGGAGAGATTCTGTACACTTCTGATTGCCATCGTCGTTCTTTTCTTTGTGCTACTTATTATTTTTAAATTCTAGCTATTGAGGTTGTGTAACTGAATGAATATTATTTTTTTTGATTTGTGATTGTATGGTTTAGTTGATTTGAGGACGATCAGAAATTGACCATTGCCTTCCACACGTGCATATTATTGACTGACTGACATTGTCGATAATTTTGTCTCAAACCACTGTCAATTGGTGTGGTCTACTGAATATTTGGACACCACATGTTTTTTGCCTAACATTCCAAATTGATTTGGACTGGGCACTTAGATTGGACGGTCCAGATTAGGCAATCTTGACGTGGTGTGAGGATCTTCAGTTGCATCAAACTATTGATTTTTTTTTTCTGGACATTTTGACGGTTTGGACTATAAATCTCTTTTGGACCATACCACACGAAAGCAATAGTGATTGGATATCCATCGTTGAAATCCTCCTACAGCCCACTGTACTGTTGATTACGTGTAGGTGATCCAACTGAAGGGAAAAAAACAAAGATCAGCTTGATCCACCGTTGAAATCCTCCTACGACCCAGCTGAAGGGAAACACATATTTCATGATGGGGCCCACAACGCACCGACCAACGCCATTGGCTGGAAGCAGGGGGAATAGACAAAACCGGTGCAAATCCTGATATGTCTTCTTACATCCAAACGGGTGGATGTACTGGAAACTGAGGGATTCATGCAATTCCACGCCTAACCAAACGGGCCGGACATCCGTGATCCCGGGATATGGCAGATGTCCCCTGGGATATATGTGACGTCCCAAACAGGAGCTTGGTTCGTGTCCCGGGATTAGTCCATCCCAAGGAATTTCCAACAATCCACTGACGTTATGATGATTACTTTAATTTTGATCCCATCCCTCCTAATCCTGTGGGATTTGCCCGGCCAAACGGGCACTAAATGATTCCCCAACAACCTAAAAAGTGACTCTATTGAGCGCCTAGACAGGCAGAGCAAGTGTTTCTTTTCCTCAACGGTCAAGGGTTCGACTGCCCATAGGTGGTGAATTCTACCAGCGTGAGTGTGTGTGCGTGTGTAAAAAAAAATTTAAAAAGGAAAAAGAAAAAAAAAAAGAGCACCTAAACAGGCAGATCAAGTTTTACTTTTCCTAACGGTCTCAAGCATATAAATATTTAATACTCTGGAGGACCATGATGCACATGATACACTTGCACTCAAGAATTTTACTCAATTAAGTCAAATCGACCCATCTAGATTATGGGTCTCAGTTAACACATGCTATGAAAAAATTACGCTAATCCGCATAGTCAATTATCATATTCATGGGCATATTTTGGACGGCTAAAATAAAAATCAATAATTTGATTTCAACAAATAAGTATCCATAAATCAAATGTTATGATTATCCGAACAAGCTGATTTTTAGACCGTAGCAACAACACGTCCCACCATTTAGTCGGTCTGACTTTGAGTTAATGCATGGAAATTCTAATTACTTAAATTACTAAGGTAGCTTAACAAAAAGCTTTTTAAAAGGTATTAGAATGTAAATTGTATAATTCTGAGGTAGTATTTTACAAAAAACATTTAAATTTTATTAAATATCCCTTCCCGTACCCTGCACGCTCATGCAGAGCTGAGGACTTTCGACACGCAATCACACGTGCCAATTGGAACACGTTTGCTACATCTGAGTTTTCCATCTTATTGGAAATAATGCTTAGATCTTCTTCTCCCTCAAATATCACACGGTGAAACTAAGGTGGGCCACATTATACAAAGCGAATCAACGGTCAAAAACAGATTTTTGCTAACCATCCATATGTTCCGTACATTGTGGCAGACATAGGGAAGCGGATTGCACGGTGACCCTACCACCACTGAAGTCTTTATCACTCAACGCCTGCTACTCACATGGAACTTAGTAGAAAACGTACTTGAACTTAAAAATTTTCAAACATGCCTTGCGTGGTCCATTTCTAACAGTAACGTCTTTATCCAATCAAATTCTGCAGATCACCACTCAATTGGCATTTCAAACTTAAGATGTGAAATGTCCTGATTTTCAGGCCATAAGATAAATAAGGTGAAGCCACCGGATGGACAGCTTAAATTAAGCACACGTGTTCCATATTGGCACATATGCATGCATGTGGATTACAGGACTCCCACACTCGTGGCATTGACCAACCTCCTACCTGGCCTTTGCTAGCTTAGGTTCAGCTCAAAAAGTTCAAATTCAGGCCTAAGACAAGCCTCGGCCCGGGCTGCTGACAGCCCCAGTATATGGGATTTAGGGTTAGACCTGTACCTAGATTGTTGTGAGCTGAAAAAAAAAAAAGGGCTGGAATATATGTGGGCCCAAAAAATCAGGCTTGGCACAGATGCAGATCCAAAACATTGAACTTGATCTGCAGCATATTCACATGATATCCATGAAGATGCTGAGATTCCTGCCTATTAGGGTTTATTTATTTATTTTTACACATGCTTACACACGCACACACACCCCACACACGCACGCCGTGGGATTTCACCACTGGTGGGTACTCGAACCCTTGACCCGGTGTTAAACTCCTGGGAGTCTACCACCCGGGTAAGAGTAAGGACCCATTAAAATGAATTAATAGACTATAAGTATACATGTGTATATTTGTATGTAGCACTAATTAAATATAATAGGGTATACTTGTATCCCATATCCCTCCTGCGTATTAGGTTAGCCCATGGGTCAGATGGTTAGATCTACTTATAGCTAAATGGGTAGTCAGAAAATATGGCCATTCAAGTAAATGGGTTGGACTTGGGTTGAAACCTACCCAATTCAACACACTCAAATGGGACCCATCTCAAAACCTGAAATGAATTAATAGACTATAAGTATACATATGCGTATATTTTTTTGTAGCACTAATTAAATATAATAGGGTATGCTTGTATCCCATATTCCATTCTTAAACCTGTGCATGATCATGCGGCCTGATACAGAGTTACAATTGAATGGATCAAAGAGCTTGATGAATATTAAGAAAGTTGGGTTGACCCATGGGTCAATGGCAAGATCTGCTTATACCTAAATGAGTAGCGGGTCAAGCTTGGGTTAGAAAATATCGCCCATTCAAGTAAATGGGTTAGACTCGAGTTGAACCCTATCCAACTCGACACACCCAAATGGGACCATCTCAAAACCTAAAATGAATTAATAGACCATAAGTATACATGTGTATGTTTGTATGTAGAACTAATTAAAGAGAGTTGGGTATACATGTATCCGATATTCCATTCTTAAACTTGTGCATGATCATGCGGCCGCATATAGAGTTACAGTTGAATGGATCAGATCAGGTTGAGCCAAAGCTTGATGAATTTTAAGGAAGTTGGGTTGACCCATGGGTCAGATGGCTAAATCTACTTATAGTTAAATGAGTAGTGGGTCAAGCTTAGGTTAGAAAATATGACCCATTCAAGTAAATGAGTTAGACTCGGGTTGAACCCTACCCATCTCAACACACTCAAACAAGACCCATCTCAAAACCTAAAATGAATTAATAGGCCATCAGTATACATATGTGTATATTTGTAGCACTAATTAAATAGAGTTGGGTATACTTGATTTGCTTATTCCATTCTTAAACCTGTGCATGCATGACCATGCGACCTGAAGTTGGTCGAGCCAAAAGATAATGAGCCGCTGGTCGGGTTTAAAATTCTTGGCCCATTTAGTAAATGGTTGGAGATTGGGTGGGCCCAGATCGGACCCGATACCATTCTACTGCCTCCACGGGTCTGGAAACCTGACAAGCTGGCCCACTTATCCCCAACCCTTATGTCCTAACTTCCAGCGCACTCTGCTGCACCATGTGGCTTCAGCATCGCGACAAATAAATCTGATATTTTCAAAATATCGAGATATTTTTCATTGTATTAATGTCACAATATTTTAAAATCTCGCTGATTTTATTTTATTTTATTTTATTTTTCATGATTTTATCTTTTAAATTTTGGGATTTTAATTCTAAATTTAATTAAAATAAAATTTAATATATTTTATTTCTGGTGAGATTTTCCTGAAATAAAATATCACGAGAAATTTCCGAGAAGGAGATTTTCGAAACCCTGCCTCTGATCATGTTATGAAAAGCGATGGACGTTAAGATCTCTGTACATTGGCTGATCTTCCGAAGGTGGGGCCCACTTGAGTTGGTTGGCAGTGGTTCTTAGGACTTTATTGCACTCACCCAAGTTCTCCATCTGACCTAAGGTTAGTGTTAAACGTTAACTCATTCCACACGAGTGTGGCACCCTCCTCGTCCTCCACACGTGCCAATTGGGTTGCCTGTGCAGTATCTTAGCTTTCCATCCATTTGGAAACAATACTTCAATCGTCAGCCTTAGAAACCCCACGTCTCATTTCTCAGTTGGGCAATCTTTTTTAGCCGTCCATCTGTTTCTTACAGTGCAGCCCACCAACGTGTGTAACAAATGGCCTGATTTTAAGATGGGAAGACCTAAACAGTGTAGATCACCTCATGGGAACGTCAGATCTTGCACACGTATTCCACATTGGCACGTGTTACTGCGTGTGGATTGGCAGTCCTCACACGCGTGTGGAACTAGTAGGTTTCGTCGATCTCTTGTCTGGTAACCGACATTACAGTGATTGGGAAGGGCATTTTGGTCAATAAAAAGGATTCAAGTAGGTTTAGGTCAAAAAGGTTTGACCAGAGCATTTACGGGTTAGCTATTTTGTCGTTTTGTAGCTTTTCAGAAGGGGTGTGTTTTGTCGTTTTCTGTTGTGGGTAATTAGACATAATCCTCTCACTAACCATGATTAAGATCCACTAATCCCACACGCGTGTGGGAGCTTGGCCCATCCACATCCAACCACACGTATCAATAGACAGATCATAGCTTTCCATCAAGTGGGCCACACTATGTTGATCTTCTGGTCTCAAAATCAGGCTATGTTGGGCCCACATAGTAAAAAAACAAATGGATAGCTGGGGGAAAAGGTTTTGACCGTTGGTTTATTTTATACATTGTGGCCCACTTTTAAGAGTTAATGGGATGATTTTTTAGGAAGAAGATATAATCATTGAGTCCCAGTTGATGGAAAGATAGGATCTTCCACACGTGTTTCATATTGAAATCCGTACCTGATGGGCAGCTCCACACGCGTGTGAGACATCAAGCCGTAGTCATGATCATGGGAATATTAAAATTAAGAAATTACTATTAGTCCGTTATTGCCACGCACACGTGTGTATTTTAAATATTATCTTGTCTGAGTTATTCTTTTTTAATTTTTAATTTTTTATAGAGGATTTATTTGATATGATGGTAGAGTAGGATGATCCGTACGCATGCATGTAGCTGCAGTACACCTAACACTCATTTCTCTAAATCCAAACCATCCAAATCGTGGGACCCATTTGAATATCATCATAAATTACACTAAATAGGATAATCCTGACCATCTGATTAGTCCATGGAGCTTTTGTTAAGCCCATAAGCTAGTAGGGCCCTTTCCATCCACACGCACGCACACGTGCCAAATGGAAAGCTTGCATGAGATCCAAGCTTTCCATCAGTTGGGTCCTAAGATGATGGAGATCTTTCACTGCGAAGGTGGGTCCCACTCAAAATTCCAAACAATATATCCATGTGGTTGTAGCGAACCACCACGTGTTCCCATGCGCATGTTAGAGGGCACCCAGCCAAAGTATCAAAAAGCTACAATGTGTTTCAGTGAAGTGAAAGGTGAAAAGTGCAACTTCCTTTGGTCATTGAACAATGCCGTTGATATTGGAGTGTGACACAACAAGAGTGACACTTGTTGGCTTTGATCAGTCTACACGTGTCTTAAGATGAAAGACAGAAAGAGGGAAATGGACAAGAGGGAGAGATATGGGGCTACACGTGTCTCAAGGTAAAAGAGAGAGAGAGAGAGGGAAATGGAAAACAGGGGAGAGATATGGGGCACCTACTGCACTAACTTCTCTTTTATGATGGGTGCATGAAAGCTTCTTTATATCAAATTCATGGATACCAACTAAAGCTTATCTATCCTTTGTAAAGCTGCCCATTACCCAACTACTCCATGTCATGGTCCATAAACTCTAATGTCAAATTTCTTGATTATATATATATATATATATTATATATATATATATATATATAATATATATATATATATATATCTATATATATATATATACACACAATCATGCTCACCTGCATACCTACGCATGTGTGTATTTTTGCACACGTGTTATGGGTGTCCAATTTGACCGGTGCGTAATCCTATAAAACTCCAATGGATAGATTTTCACCATAATATAAAATTCTGATGGGCCATAGCAAAGAGAAATGCAAATCAAGAGAGGAAATTATTTTCATTTTTCATGGCCCACTAAAGTTTTGGATCAAAGTAAAAATCGGGTTCGGGAGGTTTCGGGAGGTTACACTTCAGGTGGATCATTTAGATTTCGGAGTCAGATCACATATGATGTGTTCTCAAAAAAGTTCGAATGAGTTGAGTGCGAACTAGTACGCAACAAACACTACGAGGTCGACCTCATCGGAAGTTCCCATGAGGTCGATCTCTGTGGGCCCCACTATGATGTGTGTCGAACATCAACACTGTGTATTTGATGAGTCCCCTTTAGGTTATGGGGTATCTCAAAAATTAGCCATATACGGAATTCGGGTGAGTCATACCATTTAAAACCATGTGAAGACATGCCTAATATATATAAAAGCAATTGGTGGGGCCCATTGAGTTTTAGATGTGGCTGAAACTTGGTTTAACCCCTCATTCAAGTGAGACACACATAATGGATAGGCTAGATTTGTGAACCACATCTCAATGGATCCAATAAATAATTATAAATAATTATGAATGTTTTAATGGGAGGGTAACCCCTCTCAGCTGTTGTATGTGGTGTGGCCTACCCAAGTAATGTATTGACTTGATTTTTAAGCCCCTAGCCTAACATTGAATGGTGGATCTAGATGATGGGGTAGATGTTTGACACACATCACAGTAGGGCTCACACAGCTCAACCTCTTGGGAAGAGGTCAACCTAGTACCCACCCCCTAACACACACATATATGTATAGAGAGAGAGAGAGGAATGCTCATTTGTACATCGTGAGAATTGTTTGGTAACTCATTTTGGATTATATGAGTTCAAAATCTGAACTGTTCACCTGATGCAGCAACCCATAAAACTTTTTAAGGCATAACTTTTACCCTGAACATTGGTGGACTATGACGAAAGAGAGTGGCAAATTAATGGATGAAATTATTTACTTTTGTCATGGCCCACCAGGGTTTTTGATCAGGGTAAAACTTGGGCCTTGAGGGTTTCAAGGGTGATGCATCACATGAACAATTCAGATTTTGGGCTCATATCCCCGGGAATGAAATCTCAAAAAGTTATCAGCAGAACCTATGAGAACTGGCATTCGGTTGAGCATTCCTCTTTATTTTATATATATATATATATATATATATATATATATATATATATATATATACTATATATATATATATAGATAGATAGTGTGTGGTGTGTACATATACACACACATGTATACAGATATACATATATACATGTGTGTGTATGCATTAGCAAGCAGTGCCACATGAGATCATTTGTGCAAGGTGCATGCCCCCTGTGAGTAGTACACCACTTGAGATTATTTGTACTTATCAATCAGGTCAATAAGGTGGGCTCGGTGACGTAATTTTGAAATCCACTCTGACCATTACATTTGTCACATTACATTAGGGACAAGCAAAACCACTAGACCAATCTCTAATTCATTTGGGCCACATGAAGGAAAATAATTGGGAACAAAAGCTTACTTTAGATTTTACTAAGGTATAGTTGAATTGCAAAATGATTTGATTTATGAGCTCTGGGCGTAACATTATGTCCTGCACTTGATTTAGGATATGGATTTCATATGCATAGCATGGTGGGGCTTATATAGCATGGGCCATGTTGGGATTTTCCGAAATACAGTGGAAAATAAAAAATTTCAAAACTCAATTTTAGATTTTATAGTCCTATGAATCCCTCTCAAATATTATCGGATTTCTAGAAAATGAAAACTAAAATCATATAGTTAAAATACATCTGAACAATGTCGCAGGTGATCGGTTGATTTGTTGATATCTATGTACACACGTGTATGTGATATACTACACTACTACTACTACTACTAACAACAACAACAACTCTTGTTATTGCTCAAATCTGGTTGAACCTGTCGTTCCACCTGTTGACAGTTGAACATTTGCACTAATAGAAAAACAATGGATGATGGGGGCACCGGTTGTAGGCGGGGACCCTCCGATGCCTAAGTCAGGTAAATAAACTTAGACTCGATGTGTTTGGAGTTGAGAATTGGTATGATGTATTTATATATTTTTTAGGCAGTCTGCATATTTGAGTGGATTTACTAGATATGTTGGAGGAGCCCATATTGGAGTATAACTTTTTTCTTGAGAGCATCTTTAAATTTTCCTTGATTGGTATGATTTTTTGTTAGGATCTCGTCAGATTGATCCTGCTCCTATATGATGCAAGATTCTCTCCGAATATTTCTGTTCTGAGGTTGAGTCGGTATTTAAGTTCGAGGTCGATATTTGAGGTCAATGTTGGTTAGACAATTTGGTCAAGATGATCAGGTCGGTTGATAAATCTTATTACCAAGCTCAGAGATTAACCGGTTCAGCTCGGCAAACGGGTCCTTTATTAGAGTTAAGCTCGGCTTCTCCAGTGGTAGTCACATTGGTGGCTCAGGGAGTTTGTTCTGTCGGTTCTTTGCCACGTTTCTCATATAGCTGATCAGTTCGATTTTTTTCCATAACAGTTGTCCCATACTTCCGAGTTTCATGTCCATGAGCTTGGAAGTAAAGATTTAAACTGATGTATGACTACAAGAATTTAAAATTTTAACTGAGTGGTTAGCTCAGTTCGTTCGTCTTCTTTGATTTTTCTGCTTAGTGATGATGGCGGGAATCGAAAAGGACGACGCTGGTCGCAGGGATCAAAAAAGATATTATGACAATTTCGTGGTACGAGGAGTCGTGCACCGTTTCGTCTTTCAGGCGTATTAGGTTTAGTAATGAAAAAATCAGCTCTATTCATGATACAGGTCACATGATTAAAAAGTGTACATGCAACACTTATCCTCCAAACTGTTTCCCTTGGTGTGGGCCACTTGAATCATTGATAAGGTTGATATTTGGGGCTTAAACTTAACATGGGATGGTGCACAAATGGTCGGGGTGGATTTCACATAAACATCACAGTGGGTCTCATTGAGCTTACAACTACTTAAAATAGTTGTTATCGCTCAAACCTGGTTGAATCCACGGCTCCCATGTGGTAATGCCTTTAATGCTAGCATCATTCACGAGGGTATTAAGAGACGCCTCAACGTACAATCTCTACAACGTGGCAACACGAGGTTCGCCCGGGAGAGACATTAATGAAGCAGAGATAGGTGTCCGCTTGTGATTGAGTCACAAACATCTTGGTTGGGGTGGATTTAAAAATACATGATGGTGGGCTCCACCCCAACTATATCATCATTTACTCAAATTTACGTAAAATCTTTTGAAATTATGTGAAATTGTGCCTAAAATATCTAAATACACAAGTTTTTGAGATGGATGAAACCTAGTATGACCCCTCATCCAAGTGGAACACACACAATGGATGGGTTGGATGTCTGATCAACATCTCAATGAGCCCTATAAGTGATCATGAAGGTTTTAATGGGGAGGTATCTACTCTCAATTGTTGTTAATGGTGTGGCCCACCTAAGTCATTGATTGGCCAAATTTTTAGGCCCATGGCTCACCATGGAAGGGTGCATCCGATTGATAGGGTGGATGTCTGACATAAATCACAATGGGGCTCACAGAGTTCGACCTCATAGTACATTTTTCCACACACACACTCTCTCTCTCTCTCTCACACACACACACACACACACACACGGTTTTCCATACACAAGTGTGTTTTATATATATGCGTGTGTGTATGTATTTTGTATATATATGTGTCTATGTATAAAAGAAGAAATTAGAATTTCAGGGAAACATTAATTATGGTATTCCACTATCTGAAGTCTTTCTATACGCCTCACTATATTGGAAGTCTTTAATCCAATGCTTATCTCATATACCCAAATTGATCCAATTCTTCAAGTGTCATTTCCGTTCACCATGGACTCAATACCCATGCAAATTAAGTGGTGGATTAGAGCATATCATATCTAAACCATTTAATAAACATAAAGTGCAATCAAAGCCATTTTAACAGTTAAAAACTTCTATAAATCCTTTTGAGTGTGAGCTTGGTGGAAAAGTATTTTGATGAACATTTGATCTTTAAGATCTAAGTCATATATGAGTTCGTAGGAAACTAGTGTATCCTTTATTAGCCTATGTGAGTCTCAACGGACCTTGATGGATATGCCGAGTTACACCCATTTTTGTTGGCCATATGCTCACTTTATAAAGTTAGCCAAGGCATTAATAATCAATACTTTAATTCCCCACACATCCTTAGGTACAAGGATTAGTCAAAGGTAGCACATCCTCAAGTCCAAACACAATAGATATCTCAATCTAGAAACTTGACTTCAATCCATCGATGCAAATGCCCAACACTTCCAATTCAGAAGCCTATATCAATGGTACACTCACACTCTTATGCAGGATAAGGTAAAGGTACAATGAATCATTGACTAGCTGTATAGACATTTTATCCCAACTCACCATCAGTCCCCTCATACAGGATTGCCACATATAAAGTAATGATCACATGTTTGTCTTATAACTTGTTAGGTGGTATGGTATAATAAGGTACTTATATCTATGGCCCATAATTAACCCTTAGTTAGTGATTGTTCTATCTACTCTTAATTTTTCAAGGACAACTAGGGAATTTATTTTTTAATCCAATGTTTATGTATGTTGGGATATTTCCACATATTAACTATGGCAGACTCACATGCCCATCTAGGACTTGTGGTCATCGTAATTTATGGTTAAGCAATATCGCTGGATATCGTTTTTGTCATTAATGGATAATATTCAAATTGGTTTTCAAGGGCACAACTCCAACAATATCTCATTTGCAACAAAATCAATCATGCTCAAGGTCCTTAAGCACACATGTTGAATGTGACTTTATAACAACAACCAAACGGATTAAGGGGTCATACTGGTTCTCTCATGAAAGTCCATAAAGCCTTTTAATGATAATTCAGACTATTTATCGTGTAGAGTCCAACCATAGTCCAAGTCTATAGCACACGAAATATTAGTTCCACCGTTATTGCACCTATAAAATACATTTAACCTATGATTATAATCTATTCACCTGACAACCCCTAGTTCATTTAAAAACTCCATGATCCATTGAGAGAATGAATGTATGCATTTTCATATATTCGTTCTATCATGAAACCAACTAATATATCTCATACTGAATCAGACAGCGTTACCATAAGAGTGATATGAGTAACATAGCTAATATCTTAAACACCATCATAAGTGAGAATTCGCGCACCAATCAAGTGGATTTAGAGTCACACTTACATCAAGGTTGTTCTAATATGAATGTCCTTTCATATGAGCTATAGACCAAGGTACTTATGGTATATGTATCCTCCCATTGACTGAAACATCCCGTCTTTTATCTCATTTAATACACAGGGTCCGTTAAATTCCCTTCACCTCAAGGGCAATGAACTTTATCATAGGAATATAGTATGATTATATTATGATATGATTAAGTTAACATCTTTTGAGTAATCCCTCAAAACTAATCTATAACAAGAAGAAAGATAAATACACTAGCATTAATATAACCATCCATCACTAATCAACATCTCAATCTCTTGTCTTCAAAACCAGAGCAAGAGGAACGTGACATTCAATCATATCATATCATCAAGAATTATTGTGTCATGTGATAATAGGCCTCTTTAGTGATTTATGGACTATCATAATATGATACAACTAGAGGTTGATGCCATGCCAAGCTTTTCTTCTACATCACCACCATCTAACACATGAGTTGTAACACCCTGGTTTTCTAATACTTGGGTAGTAAGTATCCTGGGGTGTCACCATATTCTCTTTTATTTTAGCTATATAAATGCAAGTACTCATACTCCATTTACACTCAAGAGTCTTGAAAATGCATACCTAGAACTCAATTTTTAAACCTAAACTCCAACAAAACGCAACCTTATGATACACAAATCAAACCATTTATTTTTAAAAACAAGACCCGAATCATCCGATCCACCGTTCATTTGGCCCACAATGCATAATGCAATTATCCATCATCTGACCACACCTTTAATCCATTAGATTTGGAAATAATCACTAGAATCTTCTAAATTAAACTAGGAACCCTTAAAAAACTTTAATACTAGGATTCAGAACCAATCTGACCGTTGTTTTAATATAGATCGGTATATAGAAAACAAAATTCATATAGGATGGCCCACTTAAGCCTTGGATCTACCTGACAGTTGGACAAATATCCTATTGGGCTCAGTGGGACTTGAAGAATAGTCTAGATGAAGGAAAACCATCTGATGGGGACATCACGCGCATACACACACCCCCTACGCACATATGCAAGTAGGAGGAGGGCCCCGCCATCAATCTGGATCGATGATGACGTCTAGGGAGGGCCTCCCAGTTAAAGGAGTGCGTTTTGGTTCGTTGGAGTGGACCCGATAGTCAAGTGAATTCCACAATGGGTTCTCATGACATGGCCCACTATTCTAATTAATCTAGTACTTTGAGTTTTGCTTATTATTGTTATTAGAAATATTATGGATGATTTAGATTGCTTTGATTAGTTGTTATTTTTTATTACTTCGTCTCCAAGTAATAGGTTGTGCACATGGCGTGAGTTTTTGGGTATAGGGTTTTATTATAAATAGGCACCCTTTGTAGTCTTTTTTTTTCTCAATGAAAATTAATAAAATTGCTACATTGTTCTGCTCCTCTAAATTTCTGAGTTATGGAGATTCAATTGGGTGTGAAACCCTCTCTTTCTAGAAGGGCTGACTACCGTGGTGCGAAGCCACACCTATTCCGATTCGCCCCCACCTTCTACCATTCATATTTCTCCTCCTACAATCATTTATGCTTTAAATCTATCTTCTATTGCAGCCATTTTTATCTTTACAGCAGATTTTCATTCTGGCCCTGTAAGAGGGCTGAAACTTCGGCGGAGCACCGCGCATAGACTGTGTATCAAATTGAGCTGAGATTTGGAGGTTTTTTAGCTCACCCCTAGCCGACTAAGGCCAAGCTGGCTATTTTTGTGGGCCCCACACACGTGCAGGACACCTCTAGCGCAAGTGTGTCTAGGCCTTCATCGCTGTTCACGCGTGTGACGCTTCTCTGGTTCATCTCTCTCTTCTCTTTCACCCCTCTTTCACCCCAAATCCCTAACCCTAAATTACTCAAATTCCCAATTTTATTCCATTTCTTCAACCTTAGGGTTCCCCGAATTGGAATTTGTGAATCCCTTGGATTGAGGAATTATTTCTGTGCATGTATGGATGAATTTACCCTCCTTTGATTATTGTTTGGTCTATAATTTTTAATTAATTCAGCCCTAACATGTGTAGGCCTGGGCCTGCATAAATTCCCCTTGATTGAATGCTTGAACTTTTATGTTGGATATTGAATTTTGTGTATTCCATGTCTTGCATCAAATTTGGTATCAGAGCACAAAGTTTTTATAGGGAAATGCATTGCATGTTTAGGGTTTAGTTTATTTGTATCCATTATGCATTAAGTATCATCCTATAAAGTTGTTTAGAGGTCCGGAATTTCTGATATAGGCTGCTGAATTTTCTGCTATCAGAAAATCTGCATATTTCTTTACTGGATTTTCTATTGACAGACAAGTTGCTGGAAATTGAGTAGTATTGTGTCGTTTTCTCCATATAGAGTCCTATAGGAGCATTTAGTTCTATCTAGGCACATATAGTCATAGTAGAAGGTCCTCAGATTGAGTTAGTAGTTGTATGCCCACACGTACGGGCTGTGGTTTTGGCTTGCACCCTACACTAAACATGAAGCAATTACAAGAGTCAATGAACAATTTGACCCAGTAAGTTTGAGTCTTTGGGTTGGCACTTCGAATAACATATGGACCAACGCTTTGAACAGCTTGATCTGTGCATTATCCAACTAGAGACCTCCGCCAGGGCAAACCCTACCATTGGGAAAGATGCCTAATCTCAGGCAGGTGGTCAGGAGGATAGACCAAGGAATGGAGGTGGCCAAGGAATTGGTTATGGGTGCGCACCCATGCACCCACCTCGTGAGGTACATCAAGACCACTATGACCCCAATGCATAACTTCTCAAAGGAGTTAGAGTAGATGCCCCTACGTTTGATGGCCACTTGGACTCTAAAGCTTTTCAAGATTGGTTGGAAGACATGGACCACCTTTTTGAGTGGTACGATATGTACGACATTCCGGTAGTGAATGAGTTTCGTGATATCTTTCTTGATGATCTACCGGATGAGTTTTCCCCTATGATGGATATACAACACACCAGGACGTGGGACACCGTACTACCTATCACCGAGTTTGTATTTAATAGTTTTGTCAATAGATCCACAAGTTTAAGTCATTTTGAAGTCGTTACTGGTTATAAACCTAGGAAGCCTATTGATCTTGTCCCTATGTCCCTGTCCCATAGGCCATTAGAGTCTGCAGAGTCCTTTACATATCATATTCATTCATTCATATCAAGAAATCAGATGAAAGATCAATACTAGTAATGAACACTATAAAATTTCTGCTGACCAACATAAACGATTCAAAGAATTCAATGTAGGGGACTCTGTAATGGTCCGCATCAGGCCAGAGCGGTACCCTCAGGGAGCCGTTCGTAAATTACATGCGCGTAGCGCTGGACTATTCAAAATTATAAAATGAAATGGTCTCAATGCGTATGTGGTAGATCTTCTACCCTCCATGGGAATTAGTTTCACATTAATGTAGAAGATTTAGTTGCATTTAAGGGGGCCACCGATGCATTATCCAGCCTTTCGCCTAACCACCTCGATTCCTTAGACTTTTTCTTTGTTCATGGCCTTTTCTCGACCAATCTTCTCAGCCTCTATGTGAGACCCATATCCTAGACCGTACCGTTCCGTAGGCTTCGGCGGTCCTCCTGGTAGAATTTCGGCGACCCGCGATCTGTTATCGGTGTTTGCTCGTGATCCTAAGTTGTGTCCCGTATATCAGAGTCGGCTCAACCCGAGACTTATATCCTTGCGACCGCGCCGTCGCCACGATTCCGATGCTGCGTATTACGCGCCGAGGCGATACCCATGCCAGGAGATGTGGGCCTGCGTTCAATTCGAGGAAAACGTCGCGCTTTGCAAAACCCAAGAGAAACTTTCAAATCAATCCCATCAATCACATCTCATGTCAAGTACACATCACCTCACACCCCATCCCCAAGCAACTCCAAAGTCAACTCTCTCTCTTACAACTCATCCCCTATCAAGTACACTCCCATCACTCACCTTTTCACCCATCACCCTCTTACATCACCTCTCTCTCTCTCTCTCTCTCTCTCTCATTTCAAACTCCATCTCCCAAGTAACCATGAGAGAGGTGGACGTCCATGGGAGAGAAGCTTGGTATGGCCCACTCCTTACCACCCAATCCCACCCTCCAAATTCAATCTCAACCGTTGAATCTTGTTTCCTTGGAGCTCTAGAACCTATTGGTGGAGGAATGAAGAAGAGATCTTGAGGTGAGTGATTTTATGTTTTGATTTTATGATTTAAGGGCCCACTTGTGGTGGGACCCATCTTGATGTATGCATTGTATAGAGAGGGCCCATAGTGGCGGGGTCCCTCCCCTTCACCGATTTTTCTCTCTATTTCTCTCTCTCTCTTTCTTTCCCTTTTTATTTGATGTGTGGCCCACCATGATAATGGATGGTGGAGATCCACCACACCATGATGTATTTATTCCACACCGTCTAGATTGTGCTGGACGGTGCTGATTTACATGGACAAGGTATGGACAGTGCTAAATGAGGGACCCACCACACGTGTGTGTTAGATCCACACCGTCCAACACCCTGGGATGGTGTTGGACCCACTGCGATGCATGTAGATCCACACTGTCCAGCAGCTTGTGGACGGTGCTGGACCCACAGTGATGTATATCCATGTCGTTCATTGGATGGACGTGGGACCCATGTATGTGTTGTATCCACCGTCCAGCTGTTGGACGGTGGCACACACCGTTGATGTATGTACTTCATCCACGCCACCCATTTGTTGGGCCCTACCTTGATGTCTGTGTTACATCTAAATCGTCCATCCAATTGGCAAGCTCGTCTCAAGGCCTGAGACTAAAAATGAGGCATAGGTGGACCACACTACAGAAAATAGTGGAGAGTTGAACGCCTACCATTGGAACCCTTTAGGGATTCCAGAAGTTCTAGATTAATATGATATTTGTTATTCCCCTTGATCCAAGTCTTTGTGACCGTATGATCAGATTGGATGGAAAATAAACGTTATGGTGGGCCTGTGAATTGTTTAAACGGCGAAATCATTATCTCCACTACTATTTGTGGTGCTGTCCAGATGATATTTCGATGGGCCCATTTGATGTATATGAGGCCTGTTGTTTTGACCCATCTTGATGTATATTGGCCCGTTGGTACGACCCATATGATGCGGCCCACGTAATGTATATTGGCCTGTTGGTACGACCCATATAGTGTAACCCGTTTGATGTATATGAGGGGCCCATATAGTGCCACCCACTTATCGTATTTGAGGCCCATGGGTTGCGGCCCATTATGATGTACTGAGGCCCATGGGTCGTGGCCCATTGAGATGTATTTTCGGCCCATATGTCGTGGCCCATTGTGATGTATTTCCGGCCCATTTGGTAAGGCCCATTGTGATGTATTTCCACCCATTTGGTAAGACCCATTGTGATGTATTTTCGGCCCATTTATTGAGGCTCATTATGATGTGCATTAGGCCCATGGGTTGTGGCCCGTGTGATGTATCTGAGACCCATGTGCAGGGCTCACCTGTTGTGCATATGAGGCCCTTGAGCGAGGCCCATTGTGATGTATATTAGGCCCTTGTGTGAGGCTATGGGCCCACTATATGTTTGGCTCTATATAGGTCACTCCTTGGGAGCAATGTTGGTTAAATGTCCACATTAATGAGCAATGATGGTTAAATGTCCTCATTGTGGCCTTCCCTTAGCCCCTTTAATAGGCAGATTATTGATGCCGATTATCGATACCGATTATGAGTATGTGACAGCATAGCATTATGATACATGCCCATACGCATCATCTGCATGTTTGTTATGAGATGTGGTTGGCCATTGCATATGCCATATGGCAGATTGTTCATGGGACTCCCTGATAGGCGGAGTTATCCCACATGAACGCTCGGTTGATGCATGATTAGACTGTGTGACTCATGTATCTAGCATTGTATGATCATGATTACCGTACGTCGTAGCGACATCAGGGCCGTAGCCTCCACAAGCATATCATGGATGGCTAGATGGGACACCGAAAATCTGTTCTACATGGGGTGCTATAGATATTCTTGGGTGAAAGTCCCAAAACCCTCTTGGTTCCAGAGGTTGCTCCAACGTCTAGACTGAGTGGATGCATTAGCGCTTGAGGGCTGTATACCGTTAGGCCACGTCTCCCACTGTGTCATGGTCGGTTGGAATGAGATGCGGCCTTACCTGCTGGAGAGGAGGGGGCAAAGATAGACTGAGTTTGACCAGCTCGAGGAATGGGTACGCTATCGACAAGCCGGGCCCGATATTGACAAGTGGATAGTGAGATCTCTTCCACTCACTTTGTTGCGCGCGATGTGGTGACAATCTTGTTTGGAGTGTACTAGACCCCAGTGATTTTCTAGAGAGGAACCGTACTAATATGTGGACTTATTGAGTATGAGTTGCATACTCATTCAATCACTATCCACTCGGGCTGGTCGTGCGCAACTAATTGTTATGTACCTTCGTAATGGCAAGGATTTCAGTCAGGGCGCGCGACCAACCTGAGATCAGGAGTCTATTACATTGAGTCTGGCTATCCAAATTTAGGTATGAGACTGGTTTGGATAGAAGTTTCTGCTCATTTCAGAAGTTGAACTCAGCTTGGTGATCATCAGCAACCATCATTCTAGTATGATGATTTGAGCTCCATTCCACCAAGTTATAGTCTCAATCGAGTTAAATCGACTCAATCCTAGATTGACTCAGTATTTGTTGTGTTAGTATGGGTTTGAATCTGACCGGTTAGTTCCATTTAAGGTCAGTTTGTCCAGAGTATACAACAGACATGAGCTAAAAAATGAGGCATATCCAAAGTTCAAGTGGACCACATCATAGGAAGCAGTGGGAATAATGACGGCACCGTCAAACCCATTTTTTCTAATTGTGTGGTCCACTTGAGCTTTGGATCTACCCAATTTTTGGGCTTATGCCCTAAATGATTTGGAAAAAAAATGAAGGAACGAAATGCAAACATCGTGGTGGGCTCACAGAGTTTTGGTAATGAAATAAGTTGAAATTTATGGCATTTTTAGGAGTAATTCAACTATTTCCAAACAACCCGCATAAGTAATTATTATGCTTTTGCCATATATTTACTTGTATGTACATTGAAATAAACGTGCCCTTAGCGACATTTAGTCAGTCACCCCAATCACTTTATATGAGCAATAAATGTTCACTATTTATGCCTTATAATGACCCAACGTTACACCTAATAAAGAGACTGTCATGTCTCATATCATTTACTAGGTCATATGACTATTCATCTAAAGTGTAAGGGGAGTTGTTGTCCCTGGACCATTATTCCAATAATCATTAATATACTTTTATTGATGTAAGGCTAAGTTGTCTCTTATCATTATCTATCATCATGATAGAAAATGACCATAACACTATCCACACATATTAAATCATTTGCACATTTAGGGTATATATGGAATGGAAGATATGTCAAAAAAACAAAAACATTGTATGTATCAGATCTTGATGTGCGACAATGATAGACTATTTCGTTCAGATCTCATAGATCAGGCAGAAATTGCGGATATTATACTGATACCACAAGGTGTGGTGTGTACAAGGTCATGGACTATTAAATGTGCAAATTCCATATGAATGAACACAAGTCTATGAAGTTAGATACTTATATTAACATATTATTTATCTATTTATACATCCTCAAGATAAGCATAAGTAGAGAATCATCACACATTATACAACACAACAATATATAATGGTTCAGTAAATTGCCTACTACATTTTTGAATGACAAACTCAAACTCGAGTTTTTTGAATTTCACTGTCTCACATGATTTTCAAGGTTTACAACCAACCTTTACAATCCAAAGTCCTATACAAGGCTCAGATCTCCTAAATGATAAAAAAATAATAAAAAAAAAAATGCCAAAAATGCACCACAAACTGCCGATCGATGTCAGATTTTACATTTTTATTTTTTATAAGCATATGTGATGACACACAATTTGTAAGTCCAAGATCTCAATACTCAGATCTCCATTTCAAGATGTGTGACTACCTGTTTTGAGACCATAAAAAAGTATTACAAGATGTGTGGTCCACATCTTGAAAGGAGACTAAAAACACAACAGAAACTGAGCCATGAAGTCAAATAGTTATTATCAAACATGTGGCCTCGATGCGTACTATTGAATTCGACGTCAAAGATCTCAGCACTTCGATATTCGTTTTAAATGAGTAACCACTCGTTTCAAAGGGCTTGATGAGACTTCAAGATTAACTATTTACATATGTGGTTAGACCTCAAAAGCTTACAAAAAAATGTTGTCATGTTTTGAAAAAAAAGAATATTTTTATCATTAAAGTATTGTGATGGTTTTACAATCCATCACAAAAACACACTCCATGCATACTCATACGAAAATCCTTTCTTACAAACAAGATATTCCAGTAAGACAGTAAGGTTCATCCAAATCATTGCCTAAAGAACAGACCATCATTGTGGTATAGAACGGTTCATCTGAACATCAGCTGAAGAATAGACTAGTGCAGTGGTCTAAAACATCTTTCTTCTTCTCTTATTTAAGACAAATGTATCAAATTAACATATTTCAGATATTTCAAATGTTTGTTAATGGATAGGTTGTTTCAAATTTAATACTTAATTTTCAAACTTCAGCTATAATTACTAAACAAATTTTTTGGCTTCAGATCTCAAATTCAGGCTTCAGGTCATTTCATATTTAGGCTTTAGACTTTAGATTTTTCAAACGGGGCCTAAGCCATAAAGTCAAATAGTTATTACTGAACATGTGGACTAGATGTGTAGCAATATATCAAATTCAACGTCAAAGATCTCCGCGCTTCGATCTTCATTCTAAATGAGTAACCACTCGTTTCAAAGGGCTTGATGAGACTTCAAGATTAACGGTTTACATATGTGATCATACCTCATAAGCTTACCAAAAATGTTGTCATGTTTTGAAAAGAAAGAATATTGTTGTCATTATTAACTGGGGAAAAGAAAACTCATTTTTTCAGTGAAAATCAAAATTAAGTACTTAATCATATGAATTTACCGAAATCCATTAATAAAGTGAAATCTTCGAAAATACTAAAATTAAGTGGTAAGTGATAAAAATAAATTTCATCAAACATGCCCTTATTGTTTTAAAACTTTTAATACCCAAAATACCCTAATCTTATGAAAAGTTCCACACACCACCGGTTCCACCGTATCATCATGGTACATGAGATAGGAATTTAAAGGTACACTAATCCTCTACAATAGATGCCATGCGTGCAGTAGTGGCCTACCATAAGATCTAAAGATGATCATTTCCACCGTTCCACTTGCATAGGTGAGGTAAGTGGCATTTGGATTTCTGCTAGTGAATGATGGTCCACATCTAAAAAACTCCTATCAAGATCTAACGGTTGTGAAGATATTTAGTACCGTAATACAAAGGTAACTGATCAGATGATCCTGACAGTTCATCACGTGGTCGTTAAATTGATGACTCTTAAAAAGGTCAGCGGTGCAAATCTAATGGTAGAGATCAAACGGTTTGTAGTCCAATTTTATCATGTATTACATCTGGTCCGTTCATCAGGTTGGTAGCCGGAAAATCTGGACCAGAATCTTCACCACCAAAATCTGGTCCGTTCATCAGCAGTGGGTAAAACACCCAAGCTAGCCAAGGCCCACCATTTTGTATATATAAAGTCCACTTTGTCTATCATGGCCCTAGAGCCAATTAAAATCAGCCACATCCGTAGATAAGGTGGGCCACCCCACAAGAAATAGTAGGGATGTGACATCAACCACAAGTTTGGGTGTGGGTCATCGCGGTGTGTATCTATCATCAACCCATTAATCAGATGTATCTTACTGAGATGAAGGTAATTTTAAAAAGATAAAAGAGATCATGATTAATTTTTCATCCTGATCACTTTGAATTTTGAATATGAAATATCAGACATAAATATTGGTATTTATGCATAATCAACGGTTCAAAAATGTGTCTTATGACAATGAACGGTTCAGATCATCATTTAAGATGTAACAATCCAGGATTGGAAACGTGTCTGATTACAGTATTGTGGGGCCAATTGGAAAAATGGACAGACCGTAATTATCTACCACATTTCTCTTCTCTCTGTCTTTCTTAACGATATAGGAGAAGACAATTGTCTATGCACGGTGATGATCACTAAGATTTTTATCATGTGAACTGTACACAAATTGGACCTTTCAGATGGACGGTCAGATCATCATATGGTGGGGAAGAAAGGAGAACAAAGTCAGAAATGCCATACAATTCTCGGCCACAAGATCGTGTGGTAGCGTCCCAGGTATTCGTTTGTACTAGTTATTCAAGTCACCCACATGGATGGCCCACGTTTAGGGGTGTACACGAACCAAGCTAGCTCAGTTAGCTCGCTCGACTCCACCCGAAAAAGCCCAATTCGACTTGATTCGAAGCTGAGTTTGAGCCCAGTCGAGCTGATTTTTTGAGCTCAAAAATGAGTTCGAGCCGAGTTCGAGCAAGCCCCAGCTCAACTCGACTCGGATCGAATCCAACTCGAATCGAACTCAGATCGAACCAGTTTGGTGACTCGGTTACTTTGCCATTGATGTTGCTCACCAACTGTTTGATAAAATGACTCAACCAAATGTGGTTGGTGGCAAGGAATGTTTGGCTAGTGTCAAGGAAAGATTGGCCGGTGGTAAGCAAGGTATGTACATTAAACAAATATCTTTTTTCTCTTTTTTTTTTTTGTTTTTTTTTTTTTTTGTTTTTTTTTTGTTTTTGTTACTACTAGAAGGTGTTTGATAAAACACCTGTAAAATCATTGCCTCTGTTTTATAAACATTGGGATTGTGAAGTTGCAATTCAGGTGTTTGTGGAAATGCTTCAATGACGAACTCGGCTCGATCTTGGCTCGGACTTGGCCTGAGCTGTTGACCGAGCCGAGCTGAGTTGGCTTGTCAGGCTCGAGGATCGAGCCGAGCCGAGTTTGAGCTAAGGTCAACCAGTGTTCGAGCTGAGTCGAGCTAAGGTCAGCTGGACTCGGTTCAACTTGATGTACACCCCTACCTAGGGGTGTACACGGGTCGGGCCGAGTCGAACTAGCCTCAGCTCATCCAGGCCCGTTCAACAGCCACACCAGGTCCGAACTCGATCGGGCTGGTCACCGGGCCAACATCTCTAGCCCGAATCGGGCCCGGGCGAGTTCGGGCCGAGGTCAGGCCAGTTTCGAACCTTCGAGTTCGGGCCAGTTTCAAACCTGAGTTCGGGCCAGTTTCGAACCTTACAGCAAGTTCATGGGAAGGGCTTTGGCAGGTAATCCGTGTCCCATTAATTTACAAGGCCCTCGATCAACGGTTTAGATAGTTTAACTATAGACTCCACAAAAAATCTTCTGGCTTGGAACGTTCAATTCCTCCCGGTGACCATACTGCCCAAAACAAATGGGTGACTAGAGAATTTGTTTTAGCCGTTTATTTGTTTTATACCTGTGGCCAACCTAAGGTGTTTACCGGCCTGATTTTCGAATAAGAAGATCTAATTAGTACATCCAACCGGATGGAACTAAGATTTCATGTTTCTAATCCATATTAAGACAAGAAATGTGGCACATGTGTTTCACATCTAGGCCAGTTCTTATTGGGTCCCACTTTGAACATCCAATGGCCCAAAAAATAGGATGATAGACTCCCCATCAGTCATTATTGCTTTTCCAACCATTGATTCTTCTGGTAGAAATGTGGCCCAACTGATAAGTGGGAACCAGGGCTAGCCCACCTGATGACTGACCCAGATCTTGTACACATGACAGTTTGCCATGTTGCAAATCATCTTCACAATCTTCATGAAGAAATGATTTGATACTCTTGCAGAGTGATGGATGAGACATGAGCAGTTAGAAATTACTTAGAAATTACATATATGGCTTTAAACCTTTCAAATTACAAGAATTAGTTATATATATATATATATATATCTATCATGAACTGGGTTTCGGACCGAGTCGGGCCGGGTTGGGTTGGGCCGGGGCGAGTCGGGTTTCGGACCGAGTCGGGCCGAACTGGGAGGTATCCGAACTCAGCTTGAACTCAGTTTCGGGCCTAGAAAATTGGCCCGTCCTGACCCGAACTCAGTTCCGGGTCAGGCCGAGTCGGGCTTTTTCGGGCCGGGTCGAGCGAGCTAACCGGGCTAGCCCGGTTTGTGTACACCCCTACCCCTACCCACATACAACAAAACAGATTGGTAAAATTTTAATTTACAAAAAGCTTACTATTTAATATAGAATTTACATTCCAATGCGCTTTTCATAAATGTTTTCAATAAGCTACCTCATAAACTTAATTGCCATTAGAGAAATTTCGCATTGCATTGGCCATTGAGATTAGGTGCATCATATCATGGGTTTATATCATTGAATGATGGACCACACTTGCAAGTTTAACTAATTATCATAATCCCATTTATTTTAATATTATAGTTATTAGGGTGTTATTTATTTATTTATATTATTTTACACATGGGCACACACATACTCACACGCTGGTGTTGTAATTAATGAGATTAGTACTTGAGCCCTTGACCGCGTGTTGAAACTCTTGCTAATAATCTTTTGAATGACGCGTGGGGTGCCCAATCATTCATTAGGACGGTTTATGCAATGGACATGAATTGGGTACTACCTCTACCTACTGTAGCCCAACGTAGGCTGCGGCTTTAGGGCCCACAGTGATGTATGGGTTTATCCCCACTGTCCATACATGCATTTTTCTAAATCATTGTAGGGTACGAGGCCAAAAATCAATAGGAAAATCGAAAGCTCAAGTAGACCACACCACATGAAGTAGTGGTGATGATAATTATACAATATTAAAACCTTTTTAGGACTTACCTAAATGTTTATTTGCCACTGAACCTGTTCATAAGGTCACTTGAACTTGGATGAAGGAAAAATAAAATAAAATCAGCTTGATCCAAAACTTCTGTAATTCCCAAGAAGTTTTTAATGGTGAGCGTTTAATCTCCATTATGTGGTCCACTTGAGCTTTGGATTTCATATTTTTGGGTTTATATGCCCTAAACTAATATGAAATAGTGGATGGAGAACCCATACATCATAGTGGGCCCCTCCGATCCCCACTCTAAGCAAAACTTGGGACAAGCTGGGCAGTACCCAATTGGTGTCCTCATATTGGGATGCCTTACACAAACCTTAGGATCTAGCCCCCCGAAACAAACCAAAATTATGAATAATAAAGCAATGAAATAAATCAAAGCATCAAGCACATACTACACACAGAGATTTTTACGTGGAAAACCCTCGAAGAGGTAAAAACCACGGGACCTCGTCCAGATCAACAATCCACTATGAAGTAGAACGTTACAAACTTCTTCAATCACGCAGGAGTGGATAAACAATGAGAGAAACAAAGAAAATAGAGAGATCTCACCGATTACGAGGACATAGAAGCGCTGAGATATAGATTGCACAGTAGATAACCTCCACGAGCATAACCCCCCTTCTATAAGCTTCATCTCTCTCTCTCTCACCTTTGATAGCCCTAAACCCTTTAGCAAATCCCTTGTAAAGCTTTAGGAAACCCTCTTGTCGTCCCTAGAAAGCCCTAGGAACTCCTATTTAAAGTTTTAAGAAACTCCTTTCCGCATCCCAGTTGCGAAAGGACTTGCGACACGAAATCCGCGCAAAATCGCGGAACGAATCTGCGTAACCTCGACTGGTCGAACCGAGTCCACGACCGGTCGAGAGCCACCTACGACCGGTCAAGCACCTCCTTCGACAGGTCGAGCACCCCGGAGAAAAATAGTCCACAGTCGCTAGACTTTGAGTCGTGCCACGACTCGTCTTCCACGACTGGTCGACCACCAGCCTTCGACCGGTCGAGCCAGGCTCACGACCGGTTGACAACGGGTCAAAAAAACCCATCAAATCTCTCCCTTTTTGACCCAGGAGGGATCTACCTTCTTCAAGCCAGCCAAGTTTATACGAACCTCAAATTTGCCCTTGAGCAAAGCCTTGGTCATCATGTCTGACCCATTATCGTCCGTGTGGACTTTCTCAAGCTGTAACACCTTCTGTTCCAAAGTATCCCTAATCCAGTGATACCGAATCTCTATGTGCTTTGACATGAAGTGCTGACTTGGATTCTTGCTCAAGTGTATAACACTCTGACTATCGCAATAGACCACGTGCTCCTTCTGCTTTAGGCTAAGTTCCTGTAGGAACCTTTTCATTCAAAGCATTTTTTTACATGCTTCTGTAACTGCAATGTACTCGGCCTCTGTCGTCGACAATGCTATGACCTTCTGTAGCTTACTCTACCAGGAGATTGCTCCCTCTGCAAACGTGAACATGAACTGCGATGTAGACTTCCTGGAGTCTGTGTCACCTGCCATATCTGCATCTGTGTAGCCCTCTAACACAGGTTTACCGTCACCATAGCATAGGCTCAACCTGGATGAGCCTCATAGATACCACAGTATCCATTTCACCGCTGCCCAATGTTCTTTGCCAAGATTGGCAAGATACCGGCTGACAACACCAACCGCATATGCTATGTTTGAGCGTGTATACACCATAACATACATTAAACTTCCTACTGCTGACGCGTAGGGTATCTTCTGCATCTCTTCCATCTCTGCCTTCGTCTTGGGACACTGTCTGTCGCTCAATCTAAAGTGACCATCTAGTGGAGTACTGACCGGCTTCGCTGCATTCATATTGAACCGCTCTAGGACTTTCTCAATATACTGCTCTTGTGACATCCAGAGCTTCCTGCTGCCTCTGTCACGGGTTATTTCCATTCTTAGGATCTGTTTAGCCGGGCGCAAGTCTTTCATCGCAAAAGACTTGCCCAACTCCTGTTTAGCCTGTCGATCTTCTTGATGTCTTTTCCCATGATGAGCATGTCATCAACGTATAATAGCAGAACTAAGAAATCACCATCTGAGAACTTGCGTGTGAACACACAGTGGTCCGACTCCGTTCTGTCATACCCATGTTTCAACATAAACGAGTCGAACTTCTTATATAATTATCGTGGAGCTTGCTTTAGCCCATACAAGCTCTTCCTCAGCCTACACACCATATGCTCTTTGCCTTTGACTTTAAACCCTTCTGGTTGGTGCATGTAGATCTCTTCTTCCAGGTCACTATGGAGGAAGACAGTTTTAACATCTAACTGCTCTATCTCTAGATCTATGCTAGCCGCCAACCCAAGCAACACCCGTATGGATGTCATCTTCACCACTGGTGAGAATATCTCTTCGAAGTCTATACCTTTCCTCTGACTAAAACATTTTACCACAAGTCTGGCCTTGAACCTCATCTGTGAATTCTTCTGCTCAATCTTCTTTCTGAACACCCACTTGTTGCTCAGAGCTTTCTTGCCCTTAAGCAGTTTCACCATATCATAGGTGTGGTTATTATGCAAGGATCTCATCTCCTCTTACATAGCTTTCAACCACTCCCCCTTATGCTTATTGGCTAGGGCCTCAAAATAATCTTCGGCTCTCCCCCATCAGTCAGCATAATGTAATCATGCGGCGAGTACCTCTTGGACGGTTGTCTGTCCCTAAATGACCTCCTCACCTGTGGCTCAACAGGTGGATCAAGTTGGGGTGCTCCCCTGGTCCATCTTTTAAAGGAACTCCCTCGTCCTCTACTGTAACGACCCGTAAATTTTCGTACTATGGCTCGAGTACCACCTCGACCAGAAATTCACTTAGGATTAAATTCTTTAGAAATTTAACAAAGTTAACTAAGTGCTAAACTCGATTAGCCATGAAATTCGTTGGAATCGCTTTAAATACAATCTGCAAGATCCAAAACTTGCAAAATCATTGACTCTAAGTTACCCTAAATTTTAGGATCAAACTCATTACCCGACTGCTCTCGGGAATGAATTGAAACTCCGTATCAGGTCTAGACCGCACATCGGAAGTCCGATTAACACGAAGTTAAGGAATTAGGACCGCCTCACTGGGTTTGACAACCATCTCAGAAATCAAGTCCAGACGATGTCCCACGGCTATTCGCTCGAGTCCGGAGCGAGGGAGTGGTGAAAACCTCTGTTTTCTTTACACAAATAAATATCTTCAATAGTGATCTGACACCACTCGCTTGCGGATCAGTATTAAGCAACCAGACCGTCAGAATCAGACCAAATTACACCCTCGAATCAGGAAAAATTTCAGGAACATTTACATGTACTTGGAATTTCGGATCGTGGCCCACTGACCGTTGAACTAAAAATGGTCCGTCACGCGTGATCTGGAAATTCGACCGAGACAAAAACGTAACCCCATGTAGATTCATGAATCGTGAGCTTAAGTCCGACGTTTGGCTCAAGGAGGGCCGCTAGAAACCCTCTTTTGAGCTGGAACAACGCCGAAATGCTTATAATATAAGTATACCTTGAACATGAGTCTATTCCGGAGAGTTTTTAGGCTATATAAGGGCCTTAGAACACCCTCTCTCACGGCCATACGATTTGAAGAAAACCCTAGAGAGAGAAGTGAGAAAAGAGAGTGAAAGAGTGAGAGAAGTGGGAGAATCTCCCTATTGCTGTTTCCTCTCCCTACCCTAGCTCCACCACACCGATCTTGCCGCTTTCCCGGGGATACCGACTCCGTTTCTAGGTAAGAAACCCTAACCCTAACCTGTTTTGGAGTTGTGAAGGATGTGAGTTATGAAATAGCTAACATATTTCATGTCTTAGGTTGCCGTTGTGCCTTAGACAAAGCGAGGGTGAACGAACTGACTCCGTTACGCGTTTATCGATGTAAGGTAAGGACTTTAGGTGTATAGGTTACGGTTTTCACGCTTTCAATGTCAGATAATGATAGATTCATGATCTGCATGTAATTGCACATGTACAAAGTGCTTTCCGTTTCCTGTTTCGGTTAAAGATGCAAAATATGGAATTTTACATACTCTAGGTATACGTAGAAATACCGTATACGTATACATTTTGGAAATGTGTTTGCCATGATTAATTGTTGTATGATTATATAGTATATGGATAAAATACCTGTTTGGCGAAAGGAATCGCCGTAATACATGTTCCCTTGTATACACTATGTATGTTGAAATTGTGTATCCTAGAAAATACCCCATACGTATAAATTTTGGTGATGTGATTGTCATGATTATTTGTTGTATGAATATGATATATACGTATAAAATATTAGTTTGGTAAAAGAACAGCCCTAATACACATTCCTCTAACATACGTCATGTATGTTGAAATAGTGCACTCTAAGTGTTTGTGAAATTGCTTGTGAGTGTAAGTGCTTAAGTGTTAGTGCCTTAGGTAGGTGCTGAGATGGGGTTCTCAACTACCTTAGAGTCACGTATGATACCCTCCATGTGGTTGTTTACTCTAACCATTCACTTATGAAACATATGTATTTATATCCCCCTTTGTATTGCGCTCCATAACATGCCTTTTAATATGCTTTGTAACTTGTTTCATTACATGCTTTATAATATGCTTTATGACATGATTGCTAGTGTGCTTGAATTACTTTGTTTATCATGCTTTACTTCACATGCTATGGTTGGGAATTGATTGGGCTTGGGACTATGTCCATAGTCCAGACATCCGGTACCAGACTTGAAATTGTGGTTGAGATTCATCTCGCCACACATGATGTGTTTGGCGAACCCCGTGTCGTACTTCGGTTGGTGATAGTGGTTAGCCACACGAGGTGCTTCTGCGCTTCATATCGCTCAACTTGTTGTGCGCTCGAGCTAGCCGAGCACGTCAAGTAACCCGTGTGTCTTATGTATGTTCACCATGTTTGGTCGCTAATGCTTGAACCTAGGGTACCAAACTTACCAGTGAGAATCCCGTTAACCATGGTACCTCGATCGCTAAGACTCATGAGCCGGGCATGGTGGTATGGGACACCGTGGTCGAGCTGTCGGCCTACACTGGGGCCACGTGCCTCCCCGTAGTGACCAGTGAGCAACCAAACTAGTGAGCCGATTATGGTGGTATGGGACACTATATTCGTGCTGTCGGCCTACATTGATAAGGTGATGGGGGAGCGGTGCAACCTTTGTGCGTAATAGCCCTGACAGCCCTTTGTAGTGACCTCGAGCATACTCTGAAATCGCAGTGCGCCTTAGGGTGTGTCGCGGTATGTAGAGTATGAACTAGGCCTGTTTCTGTATTGTGATGAATCATTTAAGGAGTGATGTGGGAGTTGTGTAACCTTTGTGCGTAACAGCCCTGACAGCCTCTGCAGTGACCTAGAAAACACACCATCGTCTGATATTAACTAGGATTGATGACCCTAGAATGGATCATGTTTGGGAATGATACAAGGGAGGTACCTTAGTTTCCCAATCCTGCTATTTGAAATGGACTAATTAAAAACTCGGTAATCATGCTCATCATGCATTGTATGTGCCTGGAAGATGTGCAGCACTGTGGGATGAAAGAATGCCACGAGCGTGAGATGGTGTCGCATGAGGGAGTATGTCGGTGAGGGCATCCATCATACTTGCATCCATACTTGCATTAATAAGAGTAGCTAAGAGTGTTTGATTTTACTGCTTTATCATTACTACTTGATTGTATTGATAACATGTTAACCTATGCTCTACTGTTCTACTTAGTTAGCTACTCACTCCCACGTTACGGGATGGTGTTGCGCACACCAACCAGATTCTGTCACAGGTTTAGACGAGCCGGCGACACAGGAGGCGGAGCCCGATTATGACGAGGATCAGGAGGAGTTCTCGTATATGCAATACTATGGCGGCTTCGACTAGGCTGCCGCACTGTCGGAATTTGCAGGGATCACTCCTTAGACTATTTTTAATATTTTTGTTCGCAAACAAACATATGTATATGGTAACTCAGATAGATTCATACTCTGGAGAACAAAAATGATTTTTGAATCTTTACATACATGTATATGTAGTTCAGTCTTCCGCTTACCTTTATACAAATGATCTGGAGTATGAATTACTATTTTTGGTATAATCTCACTGATGTTTATTGTTCTAACACAGACAACATTTAATCAGCATTATTGATGTTGCATAAGTGATGCGTTGGAACTCGGGAGTTGAGTTATACTCGACCCCCGATTTTCAGGGCGTTACATCTGCACCTTGTTGTACTCCTCCATCATCAGGCACCACGGGAGGAATAATCGTATCCATGTCCTCTAGCTCACCTGAACTAAGCTAGTTCTTCTCTGACTTACCAATGTCTTTTATACATTGATCTTCAAAGAATACTACATCTCTGCTCCTGACGAGCTTCTTCTCGGTCGGATCCCACAATCTCTACCGAACTTTTCATCACCGTACCCTAAGAACACACACTGCCTGATCTTCATATCGAGCTTGGACCTCTCGTCCTTTGGTACGTGAACGGATGCCCTGCATCCAAACACCCTGAGATGACTATACGATGGATCATATCCAGTCACACCTTCTCAGGCACTTCTCCATTCAACGGGGCTGATGGAGACCTGTTTATCAAATACACTGTTGTGTGCATTGCTTCTCCCTAGAACGTCTTGGGCAACTTCGCATGGGATAACATGCATCTGATTCTCTCTACAATGGTGTGATTCATTCGCTCAGCTACACCATTATGCTGGGGGGTCTTGGAAACTGTCTGTTCATGCTGTATACCCAGGGACTTGCAATACTCATGAAAGTCACCAATGTATTCACCACCATTATCAGTGCGAATGCACTTCAATGATCTACCTATCTCTCTCTTGACCATAGCATGAAACAATTTAAACACACCAAAGATTTCGTCCTTGGATTTCAAAGCATAAACCCAAACCCTCCTAGATGCATCATCTATAAAAGTAACAAAATACAATGCCCCACCCAAGGTTTTTGTCCTCATAGGACCACAAACATCAGAATAAACCAAATCTAATGCATGCACTTTATTAACATGAGAAGCAGATTTAATGAATGAAATTCTATGTTATTTCCCTGATAAACAATCAAGATAGGTTTTGAGAGGTGTACCTGTCACATCTGGAAGGAGCCGCTTCTTTGCTAGTACCTGAAGCCCTTTTTCACTCATATGGCCTAGACGCCTGTGCCACATGTCAATAGCTGAATCTTCCGCTGTGTTCAACCCACCCTTGCACATACTGACACTTGCCTTGTAAAGGGTGCAACACTTCTTTCCTCTTGCCACGATCAACGAGCCCTTGATGAGCTTCCATCGTCCACCTGCAAACCGGCTTTCATAGTCATCATCATCCAACCTTCCCATCAACATCAAGTTGAGGCGAAAGTCTGGGATATGCCTCATATCCCTGAGAACCAATGTGCAGCCCACATCGGTCTTCACACAAATATCACCAACTCCCACAATTTTTGATACGCCAGAATTTTCCATCTTCACAGTCTCATAGTCACTTGACTTGTAGCTTGTGAAGAAGTCCCTGCGTGGAGTTACATGAAAAGAAGTTCCCGAGTCTATCACCCAGTCGGTGTCCTGACTCGTAGCCGTGAGACATACATCATGATCTGCAGAAAGAATAACTATAACGTCGCCATCTGAAACGACCGTAGTGGAATCTGATATTCATCTTCCTTCCATTTTCCTTTCTTGTTGTTCTTCTTATCACGACATTCATGCTTGTAATGGCCCTTCTTGCCACAATTCTAGCAATCAACATCCTTTTTGTTACTCGACTTGCCTCTTAATTTATCTCGGGCCTTCCCGCCCTTCCTGTTCTTTCCTCTCTCTCGTTCCTGTGTCATAAGAGCCTCTTGCTGAGTAGACCCCTGAGACTTCCTCATTGTCTCTTTATTGAAGAGACAACTGGTTACCTGTTCCATGGATATATTTCCGTCTGGCGCGGAGTTACTTAAAGACACCATCAATGTCTCCCAACTGTCAGACAATGAACTAAGCAATAGTAAAGCCTGCAATTCATCATCTAGAACCATCTTCATAGAGGAGAGTTGGTTCACTATATTACTGACCTCATTCATGTGCTCGGCTACAGAACCACCATCTTTGAACTTGAGATTCACAAGTCATCTTATCAGAAAAATCTTATTATCGGCTGTCTTCCTCTCATACAGCCCTTGTAATTTTAGTCATAGGCTAGCGGCTGAGCTTTCTGTAGAAACATAGTAGAACACAGAATCATCCAACCATTGTCTAACAAACCCCACTGCCTTTCGGTCCATCTTCTTCCAATCATCATCAGACATATCCTTGGATTTTGCTGATATGCCTAAAATTGGAGAATATAGGTCCTTGCAGTAAAGCAAGTCCTCCATCTTAGCCTTCCATATGGTCCAGTTAGAACCATTGAGGTTGATCATCCTTGATGAGCCACCTTCCATAATTCAAAACCGATCCTACCAGTTTAATGAACTTTGCTCTGATACCACTTTATTGGGATGCCTTGCACAAACCTTAGGATCTAGCCTCCCGAAACAAACCAGAATTATGGGTAATAAAGCAATGAAATAAATCAAACATCAATCACACACCACACAAGAAATTTTTACGTGGAAAACCCTCGAAGAGGTAAAAACCACGGGACTTCATCCAGATTAACAATCCACTATGAAGTAGAACGTTACAAACTTCTTCACTCACGCAGGAGTGAATAAACAATGAGAGAAACAAATAAAACGGAGAGATCTCACCGATTACAAGGACATAGAAGCGTTGAGATATAGATTACACAGTAGATAACCTCCACGAGCATAACCTCCCTTCTAAAGCTTCATCTCTCTCTTTTCCTCTCTCTCTCACCTTTGATAGCCCTAAACCCTTTAGCAAATCCCTTGTAAATCTTTAGGAAATCCTCTTGTCGTCCCTAAAAAGCCCTAGGAACTCCTGTTTAAAGTTTTAGGAAACTCCTTTTCGTATCTCAGTTGCGAAAGGACTTGCGACACGAAATCCGCGCTAAATCGTGGAACGAATCTGCGTAACCTCGACTGGCCGAACCGAGTCAACGACCGGTCGAGAGCCACCTACAACCGGTCGAGCACCTCCTTCGACTGGTCGAGCACCCTGGAGAAAAATAGTCCACAATTGCTGGACTTTGAGTCGTGCCACGACTCGTCTTCCACGACTGGTTGACCACCAGCCTTCGACCGGTCGAGCAAGGCTCACGACGGGTCAAAAAAACCCATCACCTCATGTAATAGCACCATTGGGAGCAAATCATGGTGCAAGAATCATCCAATTTTGATGATCCTGGCCCTTTGATTATTGCACCATGGGATGTTCTACATCAATATGAACTGTCCATTTATTTATATAACTAGGGGGAAGCCAGAGTGCAAAAAATCATGCCAATTGGATGATCCTAAACATTTGATCAATGATATGAAAATTAAATGGACTAACAAGATTGCACAGATAGATCTCACTCTTCGTTATTTATGATTCCAAATAGAGCTGTACATGGGTCAAGTTAGCTTGGTCAGCTTACTCGACTCAACTAAAAAAAGCTTGACTCGCCTCGGCTTGAAATTGGATTCAAACCGAGTCGAGTTGATTTTTGGAGCTTGAAAAAATTTCGAGCCGAGTTCGTGTTTGCCCGAGCTCGACTCAGCTCAACTTGAACCTCAACTCAAATCGACTCAGATCGAATCAGCTTGGTGACTTGATTATTTTCATCTTGATGTTGCTCACCAAGTGTTTGATGAAATGACTCAATGAAGTGTTGTTTCAAATGTGTACATTCTCCGTAGAATCGACCACTGGCGAGAAAGGAATGGATACGAAACAAATCACTATAAAGAAAGACTTCATATTATAGAATTGCCCTCATATCTTATTTTTTATGCTACTTGCCGAGTGTTTGATGAAATACCTGTGAGGTGTTGCTCGTGTTTTGTATTATGTTAGAGATTGAAGATGCATTATATGTATTTGAGAAAATGTCTCATAAGCACGAACTCAGTTCGAACTGGCCCGAGCCTCTAATCAAACCAAGCTGCTCTGGCCAATCAAGCTTAAAGGCCAAGATGAGCCAAGTTCGAGATGGGGTTAGCTGCTGGCCGAGCTGACCTGAGCTGAGCTGGGCAAGCTAAACTTGGTTCGACTCGTGTACAACTCTAAATCCAAGTAACACTTTAGCTTAATGATTCTAGCCATACAACATATGCTCGTGATTGTAACAATCGGCCCCATTTAAAGGGTCAGGATCATTGAATCGGCCTGATGTTTAAACCATGGGTTACTCCTATGGTATTTACTATTAAATGAACGGTCTCAATTGATATGGTGTCATCCCACCTGGATTCGAGTTGAGCTAAGTCAACCCGACCCGGCTGAACACTTTGCGGATTTGGGTTTTTGAACTATGGTACAGAATACCTCCGAAAATCAGACCAATCACTCATCAAATGGGCCTCAATTTCAGCCTATGTGTTTCTGCTCGTCCATTGAAGGCAGTTGATTAGATGGTTAAGATTGATCTTGACCTTTCCTATTTTTGTGTAAATGATCTTGACCTTCCATATTAAAGGCATGAGTTGATTAGATGGTTAAGATTGCCAAATCAATGTGATGGTTGCATGGTAGCCCATGAATGTATGCTTTATCCAACGGACACTCTAGATAATGGATTGATTCTCTAAGGGGTTGTTCGGATGCACGGATCTGCACATGCCGTCATGCACACGCTATGTAAGATTACTTGTACTGTATCCTATTTGTCAAGCATCATGACATGAAGTGGTGGGGCATGTGAAAGAGCTTAAATTCTCATTTTCAAGAGTACAAAATACCATCTGCTGAGCAGGTATGAGTTGTTCATAAGGTGGGCCATGATTGAAAATGGACAACTCAAAAATCTGAGGAGTCTATTTATTAGTTGGACCACACGCATATAGAGATATGAATAGCTAAAAAATGATAAGCAACATTTTTACATTCAAGCTGCATGTTTTACCCACACGATGAATGGACCACATCAACTTCTGCGACAGAACATGCACTGTACGAACTGTGCAATGAAGTACAGAATCATGTATATATCTTTGGCCACATTGGCAAATATGCATACCTAATTGCCCATGTTTGTCACAGCAACAAATGCCTGCAAGGTGTAGGGCACATGTGATGATGTAAATTAAGTGGGTGGTTGACACTTTCATGGTAAAGATGGACCAGAGAAGCTTGATTGGATGTGGAAATGATCAGGACCGTCGTAACCTTAAAAGAGTCGTATACGTCGCAAATCAAAATGAGTTTTTGGATATATTATATATGATTTTGGAGTAGGATAAGCTACTTTAGGTAACTAATTCACTAAACTGGATTGCCTACCACGAATTGTAAGTTTTAGCTGGTGTATAACTTTTGATCCTTTGAGTTGTAGGAGTCGTGCTCAATATGAAAAGAGCTTAGAAAAGTTAGGAGAGCAGCGTTGTTAGGCTAAATTGTGCACTTACTATTTTTGGCCTAAAACTATGAAGTTTAGTAGGAATGATGACCGTCTATTAATGGTAAGTTTACTATTTATAGTAAGTTACGTTTTTAGAGAGTTGGAGTTGGAGTTTGAGTCTAAAACTTTGTCTTAGGTTTGAGCTCATTATTTAAAGGATTGTAATTTCATTTTTATTCATTAATCAATTTGTGAATTAATTAAAAATTATTTCTATTTTATCCCTCGTGGATTCGAGAAAATTATGTGAGGAGTCCAAAGAGTTTCTTGGATTTGGAGTAGTTATTCCTTGGGAAAGATGGTTATCAACCTCATCACGTCCTTCCCTGCGTCATGTGAGGTGTTTGAATGTAAGTCATTAAAAGAACATCATATGTCACACTTGTTGCCATGGAGGCAGAAATAGAATGCTTGATATATGCCAGAGTGATATTACATTTTTTCTTTTCATCTCTTTTGAATTTATGTATGGGAGGCACACACCCATAAACAATTCCATGGCAGGTATGAGAGAAATGGTGATTAGGGTCTGTTTGGATTCATGGAAATGGAAAAGGAAAGGAAATGTCATTTCCATAAAGCTAACTTTTTGTTATTTGCCAAGCCTTTTTTCATAAAAATTTTGAGAAATATCTTTTCAAAGTCACTTTTTTGAAAACGACCACACGTCAAAAAGTCAGTTCCTTATAATGGAAGTAAGATGTGTTTCTTAATGGTTAAATCCAAATATGCCACCATCCATCTTCAATCGCATCACATGTGCCAATGTGCCAAATGAGACATTGTCTATCCTTTGTCATGCAGCACACGTACCACTATATCACATGTGGCAACTATTGGAAATAGTGGACCACACAGTGCATTGGACACTTGATCAAGGGGGTCGACGATTTGGATCTACGTACAACATGGGTATGAGGTGGGCCCATAATGTGTGGCATGAACACTATATAAACCATGTTGGAGTACCCTACCTAATTAGTAGTTGGAATGCAAGGGTTTAATTCTTCCTCTCCTATGGGAGAGAGACGTGTGCGTGGGGATGAAATTGGCGGCCATCCATCGATGGATAGGATCTTATCAAAACTGATCTAATTCTATATAAATCATAGCTCAGTCCCCGACTCTTCTCCTAGACTTGAAAATCATCAATCCCATTGCTAGGTCAGGGAGAGAGGAGAAAGATTCTGGCAGTATTGTCTTCTTCTCTCATTCTCCACCAAAAATCATGGCTAACGCAGGTATGCTCATTGTATCTTTCATTCTCCATGTTTGGATGCATGGATTAGATTCCACCTACTTCTCTTACACCTATGTCAGAGCATCCCACATATGCTAATGTACCACATATGCCAATATGCTAATGTGATATATGTGCTAATGTGCTACATGTGTTAAAACACGTGTCCCATATATACGACCATTTATCTTTTCTAGGGTTACAAATGTTCAAAGCACCTCACCTATTCTGCATATTCTAATTTGACATATATTAAAGTAATAAATTAGAAATTATGTACTTCCAGGAAATTTTTTTATTCTGCCAAACAATAAATTTGAAAATAGATTATAAATTTTTATAAAAATCTTATTAAAAAATGAACAAAGAAAACAATGTTTGGTTGCCCATAGTTTCTTGAGAAAGCGGGGCCATTTGCTATTAGAAGAAAATGACAAGTAGTCTTTGTCTGACAGAAGTGTGGCCCACTTGATGACTGGGCCAGGTTTATTTTGGCATGGCATGTAAATAAGGTAGGACCCACCGTTTATTTTACAGCCTGGTCGACCACGCATTTATTTCAATTTGTTGGTGTGTTTCGGATGGTAGGACCCACCTTTAACATGTATTGAGGTGGATCTGGCACATGCATTTCAATCCAGTGGGACCGACTACAAACATGCCCTGGCCCACCAAAAGCCAAGCTAGACCTGTCATCTAGTGGACTGAAAATGCATGTAGACTACTGGTCCTTTTCTTCCAATAGTCGATAGTTTTCATGCACATGTGACCCACCTGATAATAAGTGGACCATCTTGATTTTGGGTTGGGGCTATGTTCATGAGGGCCCCACCTAATCATCTTGCACGTAGAATCTAGCAGCATTCCCTTTGCATCATGATAAAATAGGAATTCTAATTTTAGCAAGACAGGGAGGTTAAAGTAATTTTTTATTGTGAGAGGGAGTTGGATTTAGTTTTATTTTTTGTGATAGGGACTTTACCTCAATTCTAAATTCTTTTAAGGAGCTTAAGGTAGAAACCCAAAATATTAAAAAGAGGCTTTTCCAGATAACTGCCTGCCTTTAGAGGCATTGACCTATAAGCACCTACTTATAAAATATTTAAATTAACAAGCTTATGCTTTACGAATATGGAAAAATAGTTGCTTAGGGTCAAAAGACATATCTGACCTCACTTCCTTTGGTATTTACAGTCAGACCTTGTTAAAAGTAGGGGTGTACATCGAGTCAAACCGAGTCGAGCTGGCCTCAGCTCGACTTGGCTCGAACAGTGGCTGACCTCAGCTCGAACTCGGCTCTGCTCGGTCCTCGAGCCTGACTGGCCAGCTCGGCTCGGTTCGAGCAAGCAGCTCGGGCTGAGTTCGAGCCAAGATCGAGCCGAATTCGCCATTGAGGCATTTCCACAAACACCAAAACTGCAACTTCAAAATCCCACTGTTTTATAAACAAGGGCAATGGTTTTACGGGTATTTTCTCAAACACCTACTAAGTAACATAAAAACCAAAAAAAAAAAAAAAATAAAAAGAAAAAAGGTATTTGTTTCATGTACATACCTTCCTTGCCACCAACCAAACCTTCCTTGCCACCTTGCCACCAGTCAAACCTTCCTTGCCACCGGCCACATTTCGTTGAGGCATTTTATCAAACAGTTGGTGAGCAACATCAATGGCAAAGTAACCGAGTCACCAAACTAGTTTGTTCCGAGCTAAATTCGAGCTGGATTCAATCCGAGTCGAGTTGAGCTGGGGCCTCCTCGAACTCATTTTCGAGCTCAAAAAATCAGCTCGACTCGGCTTGAACTCAGCTTCGAACCGAGTTGAGTCAAGCTTTTTCGAGTCGAGTCGAGCGAGCTAACCAAGCTAGCTCGGTTCGTGTACACCCCTAGTTATAAGTGAGTGGGTGAGAAGATTTGATGGGGTCCCATTTATCTACTTATGTAATTGAGACTGTTCATCTATTTTGCCAACTCATTTTAGGCCATCAGCTCAAAAATGAGTCAGATCTAAATCGCATGTGGACCTCACCACACAAAATAGTGATTGAATGCCCCCCAGTGTAAACTCCTTGGGGCTAGTGTAAGTTACGGATCTATTTTCCCTTCATTCAGGTCCACGTGACCTTATGAGTAAGTCAAATGACAAATAAACATCATTGTGGGCCTAGGAAGTTTTTAACGGCGTATGATCAATGATTGCTATTTCCTCGTGTGGCCCACTTGAGTTTTCGATCTTCCTCATTTTTTATCGCATGTCCTAAAATGAGCTTGCAAAATGGATGTATAGGGTGGATTTCTCACAAACATCAAAATGGGGCCCACATAGCATCCCAACAAGCCTTTTGAAGGAAATCTCATTGGTGCACGTCACTACGGATGACTAGAGCTCACAAAACACATCAATTTTCTCGCTCCATGTGAAATTAATTAGGTACTACACAGGGCAACTTTTATCATGTGGAGCTTGTCTAAACCTCACCATGATTTGTGTATTAGATCCACAACTTCTATCAATTTTTAAAGATAATTCTAAGATAATTCTAGAGCATGAGTCTAAAAATGAGACAAATCCAATGCTCAATTAGACCATGCCACAAAAAAATAATGGCAATTAGACAAACTACCATTGAAACCTTCTTAGGGCTAACTGTCAGGTTTATATACCATCAACTTGATCATAATCTTCTATAGCTTAGAAAGTTTTCAACATTAAAAGTCCAATTCCTACTATTTCCTGTAATGTGTTCCACTTGATATTTATATTAGTACGATATTTGTTCCTATACTTTATCTGAGGTCAGCTCTACGAAGGTTTCAACGGTGGACATTGATGTTCCCACTGTTTTGTTGGTGTGGCCCACTTGAGTTTTGGATCGACCTGCATTTTAGAATCCTATCCTATTGTAATCTTTAAAAACAGATGGATGAAGTGGATTTGCGCTCTTAGTAAAAGAGTTAGTTAATATTACTTAAAGGGACAATTTTATCATTTTTGAAATTATAGATTTTCATACTGATGTCATTAAACGTAAGCATTAGAATGACTAACTGTGCAAAAAGCATGAGCTTGTTAATTTAAATATTTTAAAATTGAACAATTATAACTGAATGGGATATATAGAAAAACTTCTATTTATTAAAAAGAGAGAAATGATCCAGTGTTCATAGGGCACTCCAAGTTACAGTGCTCCTACATGCATCGGAGCGGTTACACATTTTAATCTTATTGTTCTTGGACCCTCTGTTAGGTTCAGCTCTGATATTCACCGTACACTTAACGGATGATCCTGCCCATCCAAAAGTCGGAATTCTTCCTTATAGCCATCCATTTTCCAGTCCTTGGATTGGATGGTTAGGGCCATGTCCGTGCATAAGCAGTCCATGATGGGGCTCAACAAATGGATGGCTCAGATTGTTGATTGGGCCTACTTATCAATAAAATAATATTATCGTCCATTTTAGGTTATTGATTAGATAGAATCATCCGATTGTTGGGGTGTTTGATATACGGTCCAGATCAATGGATCGGACTGTCAAAGAATCTCACTTCAACCAGAAGCATTGCACCACTCAGGCTCCTACAATGCACTGGGTGTAGGAAATCCGAGCCGCCCAAAGGTGGGCCCCACCATGAAGATCAGCTGGTGCTATAATCAAGCTTCCCTACCCATCAGGAGGACTGCAAAAGCGAATTGATTCAGATCAACCACAGACCTTCTCTAAACCTTCATATGATGATGGGGCCCACCTTTTGGACTGCTTGGATGTCCCACACACAGGAAATATTGGCACATGAGATGGGTTGTATGTTAATCTAATGTACACCAAATGGAAGGTGATCATTACTCAGAAAGTTTATTTTTTGTTCATTTCAAGGCAATTCAATGTCCCACCATGGACATGAATCCTAGATATATAGACGGTTGATATGTCTGATTGGCTAGAAAAGCAAGATAAGATAGGAATTATAGCATACTCTTCAATAGTATCATTGTTGATAGTCACCTAAGTTGGACCACCTAAATTGTGGCTGCACATGGGCTGGGGCAAGAATATAAATGTCCATTAACTTTATTATAGGAATTTTGTGGATTACGACATCGATCAATTGAAATGTGTCGCGTTTACACGTCATGTACCGGACTCATAAATAATTTCACCATATTTGAGAAATGAAATAACAACTTTACCATTTTCATGGTGGGCCATTATGGGACAAGCATGCCAGAAATTACGGGACAACTTAAGAATTAAGCAACGTCCGTTGGTCCCCACCTTTGAATATATGGACCTTTTTGTGTTGTATGTGCATTACAATTCTAAACCATTCATTTGGTCCCTCGGATCGGATGACAAGATTGATTAACTTAATTAGGTCATGTCGTTTTGGATTAATTAATTGTTCTAATAGTGTTTGCTAAGCTTTAATCAAATTATTTGGCATATGTGGCATATAAGAATATTGAGAACTTTGTGCATATGATGCATGCATGGTGCTAGAAAATGTACTATAACATGTGCCTTACCATAGTAATGTAATAAAAAGGTACCATTATTGCAATTTTACCATTGCAAAACCAAACATTACATTTGTCGATTTGTCGGTCCCTTTGCAAATATTTTCAAGAGATGGATAAAGGAACTTGTAATTATAGTATTTTTCAATTGTAGTGTTATAAAAATCTAGATTCCAAAGAGGCACATCAATGCATGGATGAGTCCAACCATGCATACCAATTGATGGATTTGATACTTTGACATTAAAATAATGAAAAAATATTATTGTTACCATTTATCATTGACAAACGAAACACGGCAATCCTCGGTAAATACAATTGTTTTAAAAAAAATATAAAGGAATTTATAATCATTACACCTTTTACATTCTATTATCGTAATTTCAACGTGCCTTGGGAATTCCTCGCAACTTCATATGATGATAGGAAATACATGTGAATGGATTCTTTGTGCAGCCTGCACCATAACCTTTTCAAGATATAAGCTTATTTTCATGAAGTGCATGGATTTTCTTTTTTAATTTTTATAATCTTTCTTTCTATGTATATTATTAGACTTTGTGTGGCCCATTAAACTGTTATTGACACATATACATATTTATTTATTGAATTAAGCTTGTTAGGTCTGGCTCTTTGGTTCAATGATAGACAGACTCTTGTTTCAACACTGAGATCAAAGATTGAGTGCCCATGTTGTGTGGGTGTGGGGGTGCGCGTGTAAAAAAAGAAAAAAATTTCTTGAGTTTATATATGTGAGTGTGTGGATATAATTGTTTCATAACAATTAATGCATACAAACATTCAAATTAGCCTTCATAATAAGGTTTAGCCAACATTTGTGAATTAAAGGCTTGATATGCTTCTCATACAATGTAGATTAATATGTGAGAATTACATAATAAGAGTGATTCATATTAAAATGTATGTATATATGTAATGTACCTTCATCCTAATTTATGAGATGATTAGGATGAGATCTCATAGAGACCAACATGGTCAGCTCCTTACTCAATCAGATCATAGAAGCCTATATATTACAATATAGATGGATAATTAGTTGACCAGATAAATCCTACGCGATAATCATATAGATAATGAATACTTAATCATTCACGATATGACAAGTATAGATGATGAATACGTAATCATTCAAAATATGACAATTAAGCTATACACAGTATGTGACAAATTACCTATAAGCGTCGGATTAATTATAATTTAGTCATTATGCAAGTATGCTAGTATTATATGTGTCTCATGTCCTTATTACTCCACACTACATGGCAATGCATGAGATGATGAGATTACATTACTTTGGTGTGCATTCTCAAAACTATATACTATATCATATTTTTGGACATTTCGACCCTCTTGTATCACCTCTGTCTTCTTTTAAAGTGAATATATGCTTCCCAAATATGTTTGCTGAAGATAAGTTTTACATAAGCAATTTCAAAGAATTGTTTATTAAAAACCGCCTGAAAGGCTATAAACAATTGTGCACATGGACTCTTTGCGCATACTCCGCACAATGAATCGTTTCCTAAATTTTATCCCGTCGGCCTTAACCCGATAGGGAGACATGAATGTGTAACACAAAGCGAGTGCACACCGATTCTCCATACACACCATGGACACACAATCTTTTCCAAGCTTTTATTTTTATTTTTATTTCTAACTAAGATAAAAGTTAAAAAAGAAAAGGAAAAAAAGCACTTTGGTGGGGGATAAGGGGACATGTATGTGGATACCACCTAACAAGAAGCTTGAGTGTCACTTTGCCTAGATGGGCAATAAACCCACACCACTTTTCTATGTGAAAATGATGCCTAATGCCAGTAGCTTCACGTGTCACTCTCAACTTCTAAAGAGACATAAGGAAAAAAGAAAAGCTGCCATTGGGTGTATGGTAGGAGCCAATGGTGGGGCCCACCCCATTAAATGCCACAAAGATGACAAGTGGGTGTGTAAGAGCATTCAAGTCTATGGCTGCTGTCTTCACCTTCCATTAGATTTTTCTTGCTTTCTCACTAAAGAAAGTGGACAAACATGTCATAGTCTTCCCTTGTTTGGACGAAAAAAATGGCCATTTTTTCTTTTATCTTTTATCTTCTTTTTTTTTCTTATTTAATGCAGAGAGCACTATTACTTGGACTGTCCAATCAATCTATATGAACTGTCTATTAAATCAAGATCAAATTTTTATGGGCTACTATGCAAAATCATACTGATTGGATGGTCCAACCCATCCTTGATTTTTTCTTATTTTTAGCCATACTTTTTATTTTGTTTCTTTAGCCATGGATGGAATGGTTAGGATTGCCTGGAAAAAAATGGCTGCAATCTATGATGTGTGCTTATTGGACCTATTTTTATACATGCACCATCAAAGTTAAAAGCTTATGATGAGAAAGGTACAATTTTGGGGTTAGTGAGATATTTGAATGATAGCCCATAAAATGTGTGTTAGAACTAATGAACGGTCTAGATCAAGCGATGGGATTGTGTTAAGTGTTTCAATTCAACTAGGAGTATTATAACTTACAGTGCTCTCTCAATGATAGGAAAGACACTGGTTCCCATTAAGAAATCATCACCTACATCCAGCTGCATGTTAAATTAGCATGCAACCCCATTATTTTTGCGAACTTGTAGCTTGGGTACGACATCCAAACCATTCAATCGGTGGACCCCACCATAAAGATCATCTGTGAAAAAAGTAAGAATGAACCACTCATCAGGTGGGGCACATACTGAAATTACTGGATGGTTGATGGTCTGACTCAACATACAGATTTTATGCACCTGATGAGAGGAAATTCTTCTGAACGGGTCAGATGTCCTATGCAAGAGATGGGTTGGCTGGAATTCCATACAAGTTATCAATTCTCACCCAAACGGGGTTAAACAGTGTTTCAGTCATTTAATAGCATTTACATTTGGAAATTACCATAGATGGTGATGAATCTCTCCATTTTGCTAACTTGGGGTAGACTACCATGTGGTTTTGTACCATTTTCCTAGATCTGGCCATAAACCCACATCATCATTCTCTTGCATCAATCTGGACCGACCAAATCATGGGCTCCATCAGGAAAGAGCTTTTTCTCATCATGGGCGCCCAAAAATTATCTTAGGGCCTCTTTGAGTCATAGATTAAAAACCCAAAACTCGACTCGACTCGATATTCACCTGGATCGGGTCAACTCGACTCGATATTTGATAATTATAAATTGTTTTATTGTATTTATGAAGATATTTAAGGGTGCGTATTGTTGCACTAAATTTCATGAAATATAATGAAAATTTGCACTAATTAATCATGATATTTCTTGCAACCAAACGCACCCTAAAATAGCTAAATTTATCTAAGTGTTGTAAAATAAGAGATCTAACAATAAAATACATTTTGAGTGGCACCCAAACAGGCCCTTGGGGGTCTCTTGGTGCAACTAAACTCATTTTAAGTGGCACCCAAACAGGCCCTTGGAGGTCATTTGGTGCAACTAAAACTCATTTTAAGTGGCACCCAAACTAAAACTCATTTTAAGTGGCAGCCAAACAGGCCCTTGGAGGTCATTTGGTGCAACTAAAACTCATTTTAAGTGGCACCCAAACAGGCCCTTGGGGGTCATTTGGTGCAACTAAACTCATTTTAATTAAGTGGCAGCCAAACAGGCCCTTGGAGGTCATTTGGTGCAACTAAACTCATTTTAAGTGGCACCCAAACAGGCCTTTGGAGGTCATTTGGTGCAACCAAACTCATTTTTAAGTGCCACCCAAACAGACCCTAGGAAATCATTTGGTGCAACCAAGCTCATTTTAAGTGGCAACCAAACAGGCCCTTAAAATTCTTAACCATCTCATATCATTTATTTTTTTAATCTGATAACGGTCCATTAATTGCAAGGTTGTGCTTCGTTATTTTACTAATTATCAGCCATATCCGCTCATTGAGTGAACCACACTTGTATTTTAGTATTTATCAATGGATAAAAATTATTTGTATGGTGTGGCCCACCTTAGAAGTATATAAGTCTGATTTTTTAACTAGGTGATCATCATGGTGGGCCAACCTATCCGAAGGGTTGGATGTCACATACACTTAATAGATTGGAAGTTATCTGCTGGATGTACCTTAACTTGTGGTCCAACTGATTGGACTTGAGACCTTCACATTTGAAAATTATTTATTGTATATAAATACTAAATAGAAGGTGATGGCTGTTAGGTTGGTCCACAACAAGTGCGTATTATTGTCTGAAGATTTACTACGCCTACACGCGTGTACAAGTTGTAGCATCTACACGCCATTAAATGTGCCAGCTTGGCATACAGGTCGACATCCAAGCCTTTCATCAGGTGGGCCCACGTTTAAGATGCTCTTACCTTTAAAAACAGGTTCATCAACTTATCATATAGGACACTGTGTTTGAAACAGATGAACGGCTTAGGAAACGTCTTACATGTTTTTCCAGCCGTGTAATTTTTTTCACAGGGCGTGGCCCAGATGATGATTGGGCCAACTCAAATCTCATAGGATGGAATCTATATAGTGGGACCCTCCTGATAAATGGTTTGGATCTGGTAGAGTAAGTGCCATGCTGGCAGATATGGTGGCACGTACATGAGCTGCCTTGGACAACCGTGTGGAATATAAACCCTTATCGTCCATCCAACCGAGTAAGTACAGTATCCAATCCATAAAAAAGGTGGGGCCCACCTTGAAGAACACATGACACAGAAATCAGGTGACGCATCATAATAAGACTTTAATGTTTAAACCATAGTTCGAAAAATACAAATCACTCGTTCTGACTCGCCCGAGTCAACTCAACCAGATTTTACAAAGTGTATTTTTTATTTTTTGGGTGTGTTTTCAAATATCAACCATTGAATCTTGACTGCTGACCGTTTACTTTAAGATACTTGTTTTGATGGCCACCAATTGGACGGTTGTGATTGTATGTCCTGATAATATCTTTACACCACCATTTAAGACTCTAGGAAAAACTCACATAATATTTAGAATTCTTTACTAGAGCAATTTCCAGATTTTACTGAAAGGATTCATAAATGAATCGTCCTATCACAGGTGAAGGATGTTACGGTTTGCTTGCAATCACAACTCTGCATAGTTGAGATGGTACAATCTCCACATGGGTTGATGATGGATACATGCATTGCGACCACATGATTGTGACCCATGCACACGTGTCGCAACGTTGTGGACCGGACATATTACTACTGACTCACTAAGTGAGTAGGTCAGTACAATGCAATGAGATCATGGACACAAA